>CM017559.1:43901073-44159196 GCA_007844125.1 Sinonovacula constricta | reverse complement strand
TGTCTAGATTGGTACAATCAAAAGCTTTCCAACATCTTACATCTAATCAAAGTAGTTTATGATCTCTGATACTCCATGTCCCAAGACCATGCCAACATTTAGGAAATGCAGATGTAGACACAATTTTGTTGATGAATTGGGTGCATTAATTTTCATGTTAGCCAAATTAAGAGGTTATGTCTTTTGTAACTTGGTGATGTGAGTTTGGTACTCCCATCTGACATAATTGTTTAGTTTTGTCTTCTTAAGATTATTTTACACGCTATTTTAATTTGATGCCTAGCAGTGAAATCAGCAAATCAGCACAGCACAGCCTTTAGTTTACTTAATATCTATGTTTATTATTTGATCTCTTACAGCTTAATTATTTCCACATTTCCAATAATTTCATCATCACATTTAAATATTGCTTAACTGTGTTTTTCTGTATATTGTTTTAAAATATTTATGAAATAAACTGATTATTTAAGATTTTTCTTTCAGAGTGAATAGATTTAATTTGAATTTGAGTGCAGCTTGTGCAGAATGAAGTACCACATGGTGATTTTAAAAAATGGACATTTTTTCAGTTTTCTAAATGAAGTTCTTTGCATTAAATAAATATAATGATTTTAATTTGTGTAATATTGATATTGTTTCAACTAACGTTCAACTAAAAGGATGTTCACTTGTAGCTAACACCACCCTTGAAAATACTATTTGCTGACCACAAGGTAAAATTAAATCCATCTAATCTCCTCTATGTTTTCTATAGTTGAGATTATATTATAATATGAATTGCAATAATTATATTCAAAATTTTTATTTGTTTATGTTGATAATTTACAAAAGATTCCTATGTGAAATCGCACCACGTTCGTCAGAAGCAATATGTACAAGCCCCTGAAGTATTATTTTCTTGAACTTTTCAATGCTCTTTTTTAAACAATTCACGTTTTCAAGACAATTGCATTGTAGAACAATCAACCTCATTGGATCATTCTATTATTGGAAGGTCATTCATGTCATCCACTTCTCACTGAACACTGTTGAGTTATTTATCTCCAAATTCAGGAATATTCACAGTGTAATTCAGTCAAAACCAGAGCACTGATTGGCATAATAATGATTCTGTACCTCATGTTCTTATACTAAACTTTGACCATATCATCTTGGAGTCATACAACCTTTTATCGAGTTTATCATGTTGACAGTACAAGTTTATGGCTAACATCAGCCATAGACAAATGTTGTGAGGAACAATTACTATTATACATGTATGTGTTAAGAAAATGCTGCAGTGCTCTTAACAAATAAAGTTATGTAATAACATTTTTGGGGGTTAGAATCACTTTCAAAGAAGTCATATACATTATTTTAAGTTAGATTAGTTCAATTATTTTTTCACAGCCTTGTTTCTTTTTTCAGCAATTTTTTCCTTTTTATAAATTTGCTGACTTGTCCATCTCTTTTTAATTTCAGCTGCAGAATTTTTGTTGTAATATTATCAAACAAAATAAAGTTATGACATTGCATCAGACTTACTGCATACCAGTGGGCAAAGCAGATAAGGTAAGGAAACTTTTTGGTTAAAATTTACACGTGCTATGGCACATTAAACATGAAACCGTAGTTTAGAATTAATACCAGTCCTTCTCGAATATTCAGCTTCACAGGATTTGCTTGCTTTTTATGCCTCTATTTTCATAAGCATATGTGACGTATCGGGGCTCCAGAGTAGAACGCATCATCATCCCACGGTTTCAATTTTATTTGTGTTTTATTTTACAATCTAATAACAACGTAGCATAAGAACCCCTCCCTATCTCGACTCAATCCACCCCTACCACCCCTTGCTCATCTATTTCCCATTTTCTTCTCGCATTCTGGACTCCTAATTTATATAGTCTAACCAAATTGCTCATCCGTACTGAGCTCGCATATATTTGGATTTCCGCCTATATTTTGACGTATGCATCAATCACTGTCCAAATTAGGTCACATCGTGCGTCATTGTTCGTACTAGTTTCACCGTGCGTCATAATATCTTTCCGTGTTTTGATTATTAATTATGTCATTGTTTGTCCTACTCTAAGTTAACTTTTTGCACGTAGTTTAAGTAAACGGAAAGATGTCTTAAACTAACCAATTATTATTTAACTGGTCCACATGTTTGAGATAGAGTGGTATTTATTTTAAATGTATGACATTCCCTTAAGGGACAGTTGTCTATATAACAGTTCAGCTTTGTTACAAATCCTTTAACAAAGATTATATTTTTAATCCTGATTTATCTAATATGAAGTGACTATTTCTAAAACACTAAGGCTATACACAACTGGGGAATTTATCATTTTTTCAATAAAATAAAGATGTTTATATATAATTAAGGATATGTTTTATGAACATAAATAATTTTTCAAAAGGTTTTAGCATTTTTTTTTTATATCAATGGAATTTATTAAAGAGAAAGCACCAATGAATTCTCTATTATACACAGGTAAGTTGAATTGGCATTATAGAAATATTTTCTTTTGTCAATCTATGAGGGTTACGTTATTCAGCTTATCACATTTGTTTTAGTTTATGACTTTATTTGCTTACAGAACTTGCCTATATACACAGACAGTAAAATGATGACTAGCAAAGATGGCCAGAAAATGAGCAGGTCCTTTCTGCACCATGTAAGTTTCTAGCAAGAATGTTTTTATATACACACTAATTATACTTCTTTTTATTGATATAATAATAAAAATATTATTTACTTAAAATTTTATTAAAAACCCTTGAAAATTATTGATGATGATGGTAATTGAGTGTGTAAATATATGAGAAATGATTGATGGGAGGTTTTTATTATCCAATGAACTATTAATAATCTCCGTAAGGACTGTTGATATTGATAAAACTTTAGTGTGGCCTCTGATTTTGTATTTTTGTATTGAAGAGTGTTGATAATGGTGTTATGTTTCTAAAATTAGCTCTAATTATTGCACCGTACTTAATTACTATAAGGTGTTGAGCTGTAACAGTCACAGACTCATCAGCATGTCATCGGGTGGTTTCGCATTCCACTCAGTCCAAAAACAGTTATGACGAAAGTAGAGACGCCATTGAAAAATAATGTCCACATAGTGTTAAGAAGAGAGATAGGTATTATTTCGATTAAAAAAAAGCTACAAAAAGGTTAATAGTAAATAAAATTAACTTTTTGAATCAAGAAAACCCCCCAGAGAAGAGTAATTGCTTGTAGCATCCTGTTCATGCGGAGATGGAATTGAGGAATCAAAGTCCAATGTCCATTAATGGAAAGACACCTAACTATCCTTATAGGATGAATTAAATGACAACACAGATTACATGCACGGGGAGATTTTTTACGACCGCCACATTGCACAAGTAACATTGTTGTGATCATGAATAAGAATATGTAAGACAAAGTCCTTTGAGCATTGCAACATATACAAAAATCGAAAAGACACAGCACCAAGGTATTCACATGCACGCCAATATATATTACATTAGCAAGATGTTGCTTTAATGACCATAACTGTGCAAAGAAATAAGATAAAATCAACCACTTAAATATGTATTATCATGTTGCTAGTAATAGATGACTTTGATAAATGCAGAGCATTGCTGCTGACCTCAAGAGAAGTTGTGTGGACATATCAGATACTCGAGTGATCGAAAGACGTATGAAGGAGGTCCGTACCTGCTGTGATCATGAAGATGTGGTATGGTGTTTCTCTGTTTGTTTTAATAGCTATATAGCTATACTTTAATTTAGCAAAGAAGAACCTAGCTGGAAAATAGATTTGGCCATGATGGTATTCTTACCAAGGCCAATCGAATGAAGAGCACTGTAACCGCTCAGGTGGTAAAGAGTCAACTTTGTAATGCAGCTGTAAGGTATTAGTTTAAAATCAGAAGATCGCATAGGCTCTGCATATGTTAAAGGTGGTATCCAACAGTTTGGACCAAAACTATTTTCATTAAAGATCATAGTAAACTCTTGGTACCTGATCAGATATCACAAAATGCTGTTTATTGATGTCCAATAAGTGTCTGAAAAGTGAACCATAACGTCACAATTGTCATTTTAAACATGTATTTCCTATCTGAGCCACGCTGCACAGTTATCTATTTTTAAACTAAGAAAACAATGTGACCACTTATGCTATAGCTCATCAATGTCATCCGTTGTGACGCCGATATCTTTTTTTAGCAGGAATCCCAATCGTTCTTATTTATAGATTTGAAAAGAATGAATATTTCAGTGTTGATTAACCAGTTTTATTGACCTAAAAGTGAGATACGGTTGAAGATCGTTAAAGCTTGGATTACAGTGTGGTGTATTTTCTGCAGAAATTATGCCCAAATATCCCCCAAAAAGGTCAGATATTGTTACATATATTAGATAAGGCAAACTGTCGGATACCACTTTTAAGTGTTTTGTGATGGCCATAATAAGTTTTAGCATTCTTATCCCACAATATGCATTTATTGCATTTCCATTAATTACCCATCTAATGTAAAGCAACTCACCCTCTCATGACTTTTTCAAGGTGAAAACAAATCCCTCCCATGATTCTTCCACAACGGACAGAATTACTCCCCTGAATTATCCAAGGAGGGTACAATCCCCTGAATCCACTAAAAAATCAGTTTTTTAAATAATTAATTGATCAAACATGTGAATTTAATTAATCTATTATTAATTTACCTTATACATGCTGATAGTGACATGTTCAGAATGTATTGTTAAAAGTTCATTTAGAAACCATAACAAACCAAAATAATCCAGTATTACTTTGTTTATAACTTCCGGAATTAATAAAAATGTTTCATTACAAAACTAAATCTGCTGTAAGTGTTGGGTTGGCTCTCTATTGTATAATATCTCATCGTATTTATTGTAACTTTAACATTTGACTAGTATGTAAATTCATTTGTCCTGTGCCTTTTCAAATTTTATATATATGTTATACTTGTAAGATCTTTTCATATTTATTTTGGAAATTCGCAGAAGGGATACTGTTCGCTGTAGAACACACATGGGAGCGATTCTGTCCACCTCAGCCAAGTTGACTAGATTTTTGTCCAGTCCTTAAGTAACAGAGGAAGTAAAAATGTGTAGCAAGTCCATGACTTTGACCTGGGACCCATTGCTAATAGGTTAAATGTTTTACTAACCGAGATAACCCCACTCCCCAATCAATTGGCTACATCAGTCTAATGAATATCATAAAGTTAAACCTCATTACCTGGAAGTTCAATGGACTTGTAGATACTTTCCACATCAATGTAGATCCCCTATCTTTGCAGCCATCTTTGACGATGTATTTTCAGATGAATTGTATAGAAACGTAAATTTTATTTTCTTGTAATTTCTTCATTTGTGGTCCAAAAACTAACAGCTATATACCATTGGAAAGCTCTTGAAAATCCTATTTTTAGAATACAATAGTTTTAAAATTGATAAATGCAGAAAGAATTAATACAAGGAAATAAATAAAATCACTGGCTCGTCCGTAAACAAAATGAACAGTGTATCTTTTTGGGTTTTATTGTTTTACATTTTAAACAATCATATATAGTTTTGATATTTAAAATACTTCATAAAAGCTGTTAAATTTTATATAAATTCAGTAAAATAGACTGAACCCCCCACCCCCCCCCCCACCCCCCCCAAAAAAACACACTGTGGTGAGTTTAATACAGCACATATTTCCAGATTTCAGCCAGCATTAGGTTTTGCCTTAGAAGATTGCTGCATTAAACTGTCTTATCAGTGTCTATGACACACTATCTATAGAAAAACTTCGACATATCCAAACTTCGAACAAAGGGGAGTGAAAATTCAGAACTGACAAAAACACTTAATCGTGATTTATCATGGCAGAATCAGTAATAAAACAGAACAATAATTGTGCATATTTATTACAGATGTGAAAAAATGGTACATACATGTAGATGTATTTTAATATAGAAAAAGAAGTAATAACGTCTTGACCTAGAAAATACTTTCACGTAACCGGAGATTTGACGAATCCTATTTCGAGGTAATGAGGTTAGACTGTTTTTGGTCCTGCAGTCATGTTAACTCTTATAAACAAACTTCTTTGGCTGTTTTTTGTTTTTGTTTAATTGTTTTCAGTGTTTTTCTGTTCCATAGGCCAGAGTTCACGAAATTGTTCTTCAAGAGAAAATAGACCTGATAAAAGCAGATGATAAAATTAGAGAACTTAGTCAGCAAGCCAGGTATTTAAATTTGTGTTATTACTATTAAAGCATTGAGAATGGTAACATTTATTAGAAACATTTAATATGTGCAGTACATGTAAGAAAAAGGGTGTGGTAGAGGTAAATTTTACAGATAGGTCGTTCCAGTTCGTGTTTTCTTTGTTGTTTTAACTTTGTTTGAATGTCGTAAAAGACAATAAAGAGTCACAGCTGAGGGTATCCATCATGTGCCACCTGCTAAGTCTCTTTGAAATGGTGTCATGGTGGGGTGTCATTACGCACAACTACTGCGTGATGGTGAAAAATAGAACAGGATTCTATCTTATTTTGTGCTTGGGATTTCATGCATCCATTAAGCAACTCATTCAAGTCACACATTAAGTGACATAAAGACTATACTCTAGGATATAAGGAAATACGTACCTATCGCAAAATGACTTCCACGATATAAGGAATTACATATCGTTAGATAACGTATTATGTGCATGGAACTGTTACGCATGTATGAAAGCAGTATAGATATATTTAATATAAATTTAATAAAATTTGATTTAAAACAACAACATCATTGTCATTTATAAATAATTATTAACTAAGACAACTGAAGTTACTTGAAAGAAGAACCCTTAGGATTTATAAGGTGACAATCTTGAAAAATGTATAGAAAATTGTGATCTATTAAAATGCAAGATAATGGTTTAAATTTTAATTGTGGGTCTAATTTACAGGGCTGGAGAAATATGGTAGCCCGAAGTCCCGGACAAGTCAAAATGCAGTTTCGGGCTACTGGTCATTGATCATTAAATCCCGGACAAGTCATAAATCGGCAGTCGGACAAGTGACAAATAAACAGCGGTTTCTAAATAGTGATGAAGAAAACCAATTTCAGCAAAGGCGGTACATGTACAAAGCTCTAGCCTGTCCACAACAGCCAATCATGATGCGTGATACATAAACGCTTCAAGACAAAAATAAAAGCAACAACTTATTGTTATACCTTGTTTGTTAGTTGTATATATGACGAATGTGTTGTTGTGTTCTTTAATAGAAAATTATGCAAATATTCGGACAAGTCATTTTCGTCCAGGTTACTAGTTCGGGACTAGTCATTGAAAAGAATAGTGTGCTTATCTGTTAATATTTATCGTAGTTATATATATATTTTCTTAAGCTTATTCTGTAATAATTTATTTGCTTTTGTAAATGCAGTTATGATTTGTTTTTATCATGCTTTCACGCGTAAATAAACTTAGTTATATCCAGTCAATAGGTCACGTGACCAAACCACGCGTATGAATACACTTTTTTACATTTGTTATGTTCACACGAACTTAATCAAACGTGTAAATAATGCTTTTTCGACGATTTATGTAATCATTCATGGAATTCTTAACATATATATATATATGTTGACATGGAGAATAAAAATTATAAAAAAAAACTTTTTTGAACGGAGGTTCATGTCTAAATAAAGAAGGAGTAAAGTGGCTATTGTTTTTCCGTTAATTTTTCAATCTTCCTCGTTTGTTTATCGATTTCCTTTTTTTATTTTTTCATATAAAAGATAAAAAGCAGGGTAAATCGAATACATGTTTGGTGCCGAGAAATAATAAAGTCTATCTGGTTCTCTTCGAAGCGTTAGCTAAAGCTATTCGCTTCTCGCTCACCAGATAAACTTTCTCATTCTCGGCACTAACCATGTATTCTCTATGTCTAAAATCCAAATGAGCAGTAAACACGACAATAATTTGACAATGTGTACATAATGTTTTATTTTGATTTAATTAAAGGTGGTATTGGACAGTTTGGACCAACGATTTTTCCTCAAATAACCAAATAAGTCGATTGTTACTTGAAAAGGTCCTGCACAATGCTGTTCATTGGTGTCCTAGACCAGTGTGAACAGCAAAATATACATCCATACTTGTCATTGTAAAAAGGTACTTTTAACAATAGCGAAGTTAAACGATTACCATGACCAACCACATCACGTCCCCAGACATCAAAACATCAAAATATCAAGTCATTTAATAATCTTCACAATACTGGGTACTTATGCCTAAGGGTTAATGGCGAGGGTCAAGTATTTCTTGTCTGAGACAGCTATTTAGAAAATAAGAAAACCCACATGACATCTACTTATTTAGATCAATTTTTAGATAATAAAGCTAGTCCGCTTTTTTATATTTTTTATTCTTATCTAACTTAGCAGAGATTTTTATCTTCCGTATTTATAGATTTGGAAAGAATGAACATTTATTGTGTTGTTTTTGTTCAATTTGTACTGTCCGACAATATAGGTAGTGCTCAATTCGTCTTAACATGCAGAAATTATGCCTTCCACAAAGAGTGGAAAGATATTGTTACATGCATTTTTCGGATACCACCTATAAATAAACGCTTTCCTTGAAAATTTAAAACAACTATATTTTGTTGTTCCGGAACTCCAATGTATAGACTAGAGAAAAACAGAGCCAATTTTAAAATGCTTAGCAATTTATTGGGGAAAAAATCCAGTGAACGGTCTTTGGGAAAAGTTCGAGAATCTTTACTGTCGTATTTAGTTTGGTCCCACATCCAATAAAGCCTTTTGCATAGGCTGCGGTAAATCAGTACTGTTGCGTTAGCCACATTGGACGAGTTGTAGATGTAATTGCAATAGGGACTATTCTGGGTTAAATTACACAACAACGTATCGACTCTCAACAGAAATATGAATTTCAGACAATATTGATGTATTTATATTGTTAAGCACATGTGATAATACTCTATTGAGAGTTTGCTGGAAAAAAATGCGCGAAGCTAACACAATCTTATTATTAAATTATTTTATTTCTTAATATGCAAACGACAGTTGATGGGTAAACGGAACTAAAAAATGTTATAAAGCTGCATTGTATGGTCCAACTTAAAGCGAAGTATGTGTTTACTTGCTGGGAATATTTTTTCTAGGGGGGTTTAATGCCAATGTTATCAGAAATTTCAAAAGAAAACAATAATTCAGGAATATAAACATTACTTTCACTGTTTATTCATTACAATAACAAACAACTAATGTTTTTCTTTCTTTCAGTTCTTAATGTATTAATTTCATTTATTTTAAATTAGATGTTCAAAATGATAATCTAGTTCAATACTAATTATATTTCAATGCCATATAATATTACTTCCCAAAATCACTTTCTTCCACAAGTCGAGTATTTATGATTGTCAAACAATATAGTACATGTTTCTTTTGCTATATCTTCTTTCCAAGACCTGACTTCCATGATCTAGATTATTTCAATAAAATAAACCTTATGTAAATTTATTAACTAATTGTGATAATGTAAAACATAATGAAAAACATCTGATAAATTTAGTTATGATTCTGCAGTTACTTTACGCAAACATACATTGGAATTAATTTGGATCTGATTCTGCAAACATTTCACGCAAACATACATTGGAATGAATCTGACGCAGAGTATGTTTTTCTCATTCTGATAGATTTTGAAATCTACACCATGCGAAATTATTTTCCAAAAAAGTTGTACCTGTTTCACAATTATATATACAGTATTTTGTTAGGAACAGTCATTGTATAGGTTATTTAAGGGAAAATGTCCCAAAAGGTTTTCATGCGTCCAAATTGCACCAGGCGGGATGCAAATAACATATTTTTGAAAACGACATACCAAGTTATTTAATAAAAAGAATCAGAGCGACCAAAAATATGGCCAATTTAGCTACATTTAACAAAATGGTTGACTCCAGATTCCGGGGGAGAAGCTCACTGCGTGCCAGCTGGAAGACATGCCCCTTTGCCAGCATCAAAATCTTTGCTTGGACCGGGACTGTATCCCAAAGCGTAATGAACCAAAAGAGCTATAAGTGGACAACTTTACCTATTCGGTTACTGGCGCCCTTATGTATTTAATAATAATACTTAATCATTGCTATAATATCTCGGCAGGAGGACTCATATGCCCAGATTAACTCAGTTAGGATCGGGTCAACCCTTCATGTCACAGAAACTCAGCTTTCTCATAATTCCGACGTGGTCGCAAGCGTCTCGATTCCAAAATTGACTCGGATCAAATAAGACAGCCTGTATTTGTTTACTGTACTTATAGCCGTAATATATTTGGCGTCACTCTGGAGAGCGGTGCCTCACATGAAATGCATTTTTATGGGGTCAATAATGTAGCTGGCAAAAACAGGAAATCGCAACTGTTCTGTGAGACAATTTTCAGAGAAAGGAACTGAGTATTCCGTTTTTTAACATTGTAGCTGGCAACGATAATGTGTAGCTTGCAATTATATAAAAAAATAACTGGCATGATAAAGAAATCCCAGCAGTATAGTTTAACAAAAGAAACCGAGTATACCGATGTTAGCAATGCAGCTTGTAAATACAGATGTAGCAGAGAAGAAGGAAAACAAAGTAGCAAATACTCTACTTTTCATCAGAGTTATGGTTCGTTACTGTCGAATGATTATGTAATTAATAGACAGTGTAAGAGAGTGTTTAGTTCCCAGGATAGTCATCTTCTTGTTTAAAGCGCATGCTCTCTATGGCGCCTTGGATATGCCGCATCCTAACTCTTTCTTATCAATCTCCTCACAGCGATTACGTCACACGTTGCTACTTAAATCTCTGCCCCCAGCAAGGATCACGTGAAGATAGAGTATCACGTGAAGTAAACATGGCGGCCTCCATAAACACACCACGAAAGAAAGTGAGTCAAAATTGTTTTTTATGTGACGAGAAAAAGCGGCATTTTAATGTATCTGGTTACAAAGACGGGATTTTAATAAATAAAATTTGTTGTTTAACGGGTGAGGAGAGACCTAATTTGTTAAATTTCTGTATGTATAGTACGTTGTATTCTGTACAGTACGGTGAAATTTAACTTTCATAATTTCATATTTTTTCATATTTTAAGTTACTTTTTATTTTTAATATGATAAATTAATATTTTTAAAGGAAAGATACTATATTTTGAGGAGATAAGTCCAGAAAAAAATAAAAATAAAAAACAAACAAACTGTCCGCCTGTATTTGGGCGAAAAACTTGCTGGTGGCAGTGATATAATGTACTGTCAAGGGAAGTAATCACTGCTGGGAGTTTGCTTTCTTATATATGAGCACGAATAACGTTAATCTTTCCGCTATCGTGTGGTAGTAGTGCGCTTGATCGATAATAAAGAAGCCCGTGGTTCATTAACCGGTAGCAGCAGTCAAATTTGATTTTAGAACGACAAATGTATTGTACGAGATATTACGTATTCATAGGACAATAACATCATTATTTTATCTTAGAATATTTAAATACAAGATACCCTCATATGTGAAATAATTTAATTGTATCCCTCTTTTATCCAGATCACACCAAGTTCAGTCAGAAACAAATTGAACCAGGTATCTATCTGTAGATTTGGCACATTTTACATTAGCACCGTTTGACCGAGGTCACGTGAGTGTCTGGAAATTCACAATGGAAGGAATAATCTCAACTACAGTACAGTATGCGTGGAAACTGGCGTGTATAGCAATCGCGAACTGTCAGTCCATTTCTGTATTAAGAGCGCATGCACTAAATACAGAGTAACCATAAAAGTACAATTAAATACTAACAAAACATGAATGACGAAGAAATTTACACATCAACCTATTAAAATGTTTCTGTAAAAGTCTGTGATAATTAGTACAGTTTGCCCATAGTAGATATACAACAATGTGGTCTTTTTACTGCTGAAATAGCATAAGTATGAATGAAATACGGTCGTTTCTTTAAAGCTGTGACGTCACCCAATAGACATTTCCAAAATCAATTTACCGTTCTCGGCGACCCAATAACATTTTTTAAATGTACATGTATTTATAAATACAACTAAAACTAATATCGGGAAGTAAGCTCGTAAAACTATGGGATACAATAAATTTATTCCACATCTCGCCCTTGATTACCTGAAAAAATGACTTGCCAACTAAATATCGAAACATTTCTAAGCACTGAACGCCATCATGCATTCGGCGCCTTGATTTATATCCTTTCAGAGTAATATCTTATCGTATTTACTCAAATGAAATATTAGTCTAGCAATTCGTCTCACTATCAAAGGTGTGTAAATGGTATAGATCTATGTTGTATACATAACCACACAATAATTTTTCAAGCTTTTAGTCCATCATGTAGCTAGTGCCGAAGTTCAAATTTGAATTAAAATTAAATTTGTCAATGAAAAGAAGTGTATTTGTTAAGTATTTTCACTGTAAATACAATATAATTGGCAATAATATATCTCATTCCTGTTAAACATTAGCTACAGATCTATAAATAGCAATGAGATTTGCAATGTTTGTGTTTTATTCGTTAACGTAAATGTAGAGATTGTATATATCTTTATACGCAGATATATATTAATATTTTTGAACATTTTTACAAATGTATTTCTTTACAAAATACAGCATACAACATACACAAACATTAAAAGGATAACTTTTAATCCAATTTCGCACCATCTATGTTCTCAAACGTCCAGCGATTATATCCACGTCTGCTTGTTATCTATATGTTTTGTTGTAGGTGGTTACAAGTTGTCAGCGAAGTGAACGCTTCCGCTTCATCAAAATAAACCCACTCGCCATTATACATTCCCTGCGATAGGACTTAAACTTGTGCAGAGTACAAGAGGTAATAACTCACATTTTCATACATTTGTGTCAACACGATATATTTTGTATTCTGTTATTTTCATCAAATTAACTGCATCTACTTTTTGTATCTAGACATGTTCGTTGTGTAATTGGATAATCAAACATTTACCAGCAAACATACATGGTTTTGAATCAGGATGTCTATCGCAAAATGTCGCTTATGTGTAGTCATATTTTGTAAGTAAATGTCAAAAAGCGGTTTATCTCCCGTGGGTAATTCCCGTACGCGTGATAGGGTTTTCCCCAATTTTCTGTTTACTTTGTAGACTAGAGGGTTTCTTTTCTTTATAAAAGTAAACGTAGAAGAGGCTCAAAACCTAGTTAAGTGTAAAATTCAATTATTTGGTTATGCCGTTGCCACCTCTGAATGCTCCCATAGAGGATCAGTTATTGATAACACAATTTTTATTTTTCTTGTATACATGATCTAAGCAATTATATATTTGTATACCTTCATTTTACGTTTTTAATTTATTTTTGGAATAGCCTTCTAAGTTTTTTTTATAGTTTAAGTGTATATATTATTTGACAATTCGTAGGTGACAGCTTGTATATAATTTAAACGAGTTTCACAAAAGTCCGTTAACCGAGTTTTAGTCCTCTTCCCTAAGACTTTATTACACGGACTTTTTGCAATAAACAGAATATGTTCAGACTAATTATTACGTTCGTAACCACGTTCCTTACACCCAGATTTACTAAATAGCAGTATCCACCATGGATAATGTTGAAAAACATGCTTTTCATCACTAATAAGTCATTTGATATGTTGTAGTATTTCGGTCCTAAAGTGAATGAAATACTTCCTTGTTTTTCTTGACAGCAACTTTTGTTAAGGTATATTCTAATTTCTTAATGTCAGTTCAGTGCGTAATTGTAAATCATAGAAGCGCATAATTACGTAATCACATTACTTTGTTACAAAATTAGTTTTGTCGAAATCAAAGACATACCAGAACGTTCTGTTTTTACTGTTCGTCTCAGCTTGTCTTCATCCACTTTAAAATGTGGGAAGTATGCTAATTTTTGGAAATACGTAATTTTGCTCTTTGTATACATAACCCAGATACAAAAATGCTTCCATACAAAAGGTATTCGAACATAAACAATAAGATGCTTAGAAAGAAAAAAAAACTATGTTCCTGAAAAATACCTACCGGAACAATATTTGTGTAATGTGAGGCTGCTGCACAATTGCATTTTCTGCTTGTACGCTTTAAGTTAATTGTAATACAGTTTGCAGCTTTGCAGCTTTTTGCGCAGCCCTCTTCTACATATGTAATATCTTGGAAAACATATTCAAGCTGTGCTTTTGTTATTGTTTTAAATGATTGTATGGTCTCAGCAATATAAATACGTGCTTTTCTGGAGATTTATAGATGCTGAAAACCTATAAATAACAAACATTACTTTTCAAATATGTCTTCATTACTTGCTCCCGTATTGCTGTAACTTGTTTACCTGTTCCAGTTTTTGCATCGCCCTTGATGTTTCAATGACTTTTCTTGTATCAAGATATAAGCCACTACGGCAGTAGATAGGCTTAATTGCAATCCAAGGGTTACTTGTTTGAATCACATATGTGTGATTTCTAACACAATACAAGAAAAGCATTGATGCGAAGCATCAAAGGCCGACGCAACAATGAAAATTAATATTTTTTTAGAAACTTAGAGATGACTAATTTAAATTATTAAGTAAACATTAAAATCACTGGAATAATTTAATTCTGGTATATAAGGCTACTTATATGTACAATCCAAAAAAGGGACAAACATGTCTACATTAACAAGTATAACCGTCAGATGTACATTAATGTGTAGAAATTTAAAAAGTAAAAATACCTCGTTTGCGTGGAAGTTACAAAGAATAAATACAAATAACCGGCGCGTAGGCGACTGTACGCTAAATACGCAATTGCGTACACATTTTCAGATTACAAAATAATGAAAACACACAAAGACAAAATCTGCAGTTGATATCATATCCTAGTAGGGGTAAGGTGTATATTTATTGCGATCAATTTGCGAAAAGATGTAAAACAGCTAAACAATCAATTTATAAACCTTCTGTAGGGACACGTTTCGTACTCTTATATAAGAACTTCTCAGATTATTCCGCTCTCAGGACGATCACGCCTCGGTAGTATCTGGTAGAGGGATATGTACAGAATTGTAACTTTTCGTTCGTCGATTAATATTTAGTTTTCATGTTTCGTTAGACAAACAGTGGTTAATACATTTGACATCATTGCATTTATCTTTTCCGTTCGGAAGACCGACAAGTCGCTAGGCAGTACTGCTGCCAATTACAAATTCATGGGGATCATTTATAAACCACAGCATAGAAGTTTGGGGGTCATTCAGAATAGCGAAGGGTCATACTATCAATGTATAGATCTACATGGTATTTTAAAAACATATTTCAACGTATGTATTCACATTTTTTGTTGCTATATAACTTACAAAGTGAGTGGAGTAAAGTAAGAAAGTACCAAATTCCATTTGCAATAGTTTTCTATTGTTTCAGTCTGCAAAAGAGCAAATCTTTCTATTTATTACAAGAATTGGGGTTTAGAGAAATAGATATGATACTATTATCTGTCAGCATTTTGATTCCAGACTGCAGCTATATTTTGACTGTGTAGGTTTTCTTTAAAACAATTCGTCTTATACACATGACAATGTGATTTGTCATACCATTATTAGTCGTAACAGATTCTGTATTGTTAAACTGTCTAGGAAGAAAGTCACGTCATAGCCTGTTACGTCCAACAGGCAAGATACTCGCCAAAAGAATAATATCCTGTGCAAACAATATAATAGTCATTGGTTTACTGCATTGTTTGCAATTTACAATAGAGAAAAAAGTATATTGAAGACCTTCGCATAGCTAAAAATGGTGAACAATGACTTTCAAATACTTTTTTTATTTCCTCGTAATTTTGTCTTTTCCGATAAGGAGCGAGGATAGGTTTGCACATAGTTCCCGGTTTGTCGATTGTTAAGAATCCCTGGGCTGACATCGAGTCTTCGATCATTAAAGTAATCTGATAATATACAGAAGAAAACAGCAATTTATTTATTTTCTTTTTGTCATAATCGTATGCTGATAAAATTGACGTGTGAGTTCAGTACCGCGACAATGTTCAAAGCAAAAGTTAAAAGTGCGGATCAAATTATCCCGAAGTCAACGATATAATGGTAGGTGCAACTTACACTTTGTATTGGCAGCAATGGCCGAAGTGCTCGGAAAGTTTAAATGCAAACAGCCTTATCCTTAACCTTTAAAGTTTGTTTGTGCTAAGTTTTGTACTCCAGGAACGATGATTTCAGTTGCAGAAAAGCTGATTTAACTTGCATCAAGAAAACGCAATATGTTCTTATGGCTGCGAAAAACTTCATAGGCATTCACATCTGTTCAGTCACGGGACTTACTGGCATTAAACTGGACTAAATCATTCTGGGTTTTCCTACTAATTCGACTTATTCCACAATAACCACTTTTCTGTTGCGATTTCTCAAAATGGCTTAAATGCAATTTTCGTTTTCTTCATATCGTTACATTTTCTTGATGGCGCAGTAACAATTGTCATGCATTCATTCTAAAAGCGGTTTATTCCTTGTTATAAATAATAAGTGTGGATCAAATTGTACATAAATGGACATAACCAGAAAATTGGCGCTTGTGTTTGGGTGTCGCCTCTATAAAAGTCTAACTCTGGAATAAACAATCCTTGTTTTAAAGGTGGTATCCGACAGTTTGGTCTAAAAATATTTTCGTTAAACATCATAATAAACCATTGTAACAGATCTGGCAAAATGCTGTTTATTGATGTTCTACATCCGTCGGAAAAGTGAACCATAACACAGTTAGCTATAGTTAAACCAAGAAAACCATGTGGCCATTAATATTTTAGTTCATTCACGTCATCCGCTGTGACGTCGATGTCTTTTTTAGCAGGAATTCCAGTCGTTCTTATTAACAGATATTGTTACATATATAAAATGTAGGCAAACTGTCGGATACCACCTTTAACGTCAGATGTGTGTACTATAGCATTTTACTTCAAATCAAGTTGAATCTTGATACTAAAACGTACCCAGAAACAAACAAAAATACAATCTAGGAGCTATGTGTTCTTATCATATTATGTCTAACTACGCCCCTGAATAAATATAAAAAGAACACCATTTACCGTATGTTAAGAACGTGTAAATCGCGGAACTTCCGAAATTCGGAACACCTCGCCCATTTTCGCTCGCCTATTCTCTAGCGCTCAAAAGTACATTTTTATAGCGTCGCCAATAACTGATCAGTGATCCTAATCAATAATAAAAATAATTAACATTTGTTATTGATCAATATTTTTTGTCTGTTTAAATGTTTCGTTTGTTTAGATTTAATGTAAAAACAAAGAAGAAACAAGTCACATAAAATTTTATTTTGACTGCGTCGGGATTCAATCTGTGGAGACCGTTAACATCAGAACAAGTCCATAACCACTGCGCTATTCCACGATTGTCATCTGCGTGTGCGTAAACTTGAAATTTTGTATAACGTGCCACTACAGACGCTATCGATCTATTTTAAGAATTAGAGAAAATAGTAAATTTTAAACGAATAACCAATAGTTTTCATAAGATTTATAAACATTTTAATACAAAGAACAACTTAACATATAATAATACTGTATACTCGCTATTGGTGAATATAAAAAGAACGTCATTTACCGAAATAGGACCCGTACGTTAGCAATGTGTAAATCGCGAAACTTCCGGAATTCGGAACGCTTGGCCATTTTCCCTCGATCATTCTCTAGCTAGAAGGAGAATATCCGAGGACATCCGCTCGCATGTGCAAAAATTATCAGCATTCCATATATAGGCGGCGCGCTCCAGCGCGTCGCCAATGAACATTAAAATTTTAACACATACGTATTTCCAGTACAATGACAGAGAATAATCACTATCAGTTTAATAACGCCTACCACCGGGATGTTGTACTTTAATTCAAAATAGATATATAATAATACGCAGATATATGTCGTGAATTGCTCAATACCGCGTAAGACAGAGACTAAAGAAGTAAATGAGTTAATTTTGAGTATGATTGACAATTTATAAATTTTTATTATATGTATTATCATGAAGCCCCAGCCTAATAAATAAAATGTACTTAAAAACTGGATAAAATTATTCAGGTCAAAGACGCACACAATGATACAATTTTAGACTGCTTAATGACCATCTTTGCAGCATCTTGTGGAAAATTAGACTTAGAATGAAACCAAGTACGCGAATTGCTTGACGATTGAATTGGGCCTTTGCAAAAACACTACGCCGTCCATGATTAGGATTAACACCAAAAGTGAGCTGTTCACCTCTCCTCTATAAACAAGGTAAGCATACACTTTACTATACATACGTCTACTCATAATACTCTCTCCGGGTTCAGTCCATGGGCACCTAATAAGTGCCTCTGTGCTATAATGATAGAAATGTCGCTGCAAAGTATCGGCAAAAATGCCGGCAAATCCCATCCCATCCCAGTACTAGTAATACTCGCTTAGTCATGTAGGTAATCTTATTTGAATTACGCTCTATTTATTTCTCTTTCTGGAATCTGATACTTATTTGTTGTACTGAATAAAGAGGCTGGTATATTTGTGGGTAGTAGAGGTGGGCAAATCTGTGGTGAGCAAGCGTTTGGTAACATCTGTGGGGAGTGAGAGGTTGGTACATCTGTGGGGAGTGAGAGGTTGGTACATCTGTGGGGAGCAAGGGGTTGGTACATCTGTGGGGAGCAAGGGGTTGGTACGTCAGTAAGAAGTAAGATGTTGGTACATTTATGGGGAGCAAGAAGCATATATATGTGGGGAGCAAGAAGTTGTTACATCTGTGGGGAGCAAGTGGCACGAATATCTGTGGGGAGCAGGTAGGTACATCTGTGGGGAGCAGGGGGCACGCACATATGTGGGGAGCAAGAGGTTGGTACATATGGTGGGAGCAACAGGTTTGTACCTTTGTGCAGCGCAAGAGGTAAGTACATTTGTTGGAAGCAAGAGGTTGGTACATATGTTGGGAGCAAGAGGTTTGTACATTTGTGCAGCGCAAGAGGTTAGTAAATATGTTGGAAGCAAGAGATTGGTACATCTGCGGTAAGCAAGAGGTTAGTACATCTGTGGGGATCAAGAGGTTGGTACATTTGTGGGGAGCAAGAGGTTGGTACATCTGTGGTGAGCAAGAGGTTGGTACATCTGTGGGGAACAAGAGGTTGGTACATCTGTGGGGAGCAAGAGGTTGGTACATCTGTGGGGAACAAGAGGTTGGTACATCTGTGGGGAACAAGAGGTTGGTATATCTGTGGGGAACAAGAGGTTGGTACATCTGTGGGGAGCAAGAGGTTGGTACATCTGCGGTAAGCAAGAGGTTGGTACATTTGTGGGGAGCAAGAGGTTGGTACATCTGTGGTGAGCAAGAGGTTGGTACATCTGTGGGGAACAAGAGGTTGGTACATCTGTGGGGAGCAAGAGGTTGGTACATCTGCGGTAAGCAAGAGGTTGGTACATTTGTGGGGAGCAAGAGGTTGGTATATCTGTGGGGAACAAGAGGTTGGTACATCTGTGGGGAGCAAGAGGTTGGTACATCTGTGGGGAACAAGAGGTTGGTACATCTGTGGGGAGCAAGAGGTTGGTACATCTGTGGGGAACAAGAGATTGGTACATCTGCGGTAAGCAAGAGGTTGGTACATCTGTGGGGAGCAAGAGGTTGGTACATCTGTGGCAGGCAGGCAGGCAGGCAGACAGGCAGGCAGGCAGGCAGGCAGATAGACAGACAGACAGACAGACAGACAGACAGACAGTCAGACAGACAGACAGACAGACAGACAGAGAGATAGATAGTTAGACTCAATATCAGCTGACTGACTTTTTCGACTTCAATGATGCTATGATAGTTCAAGTCGTATTTGGCGATAACACTCGATCTAACGAGCGCGTGTTCTTTTTAATGCCATGTATGCTTACATTATGTGATAGATCCATCTATCCGTCATGTTCTTCAGTATTCTCAATTATTGTAAAACTTTTTATATTGTTTAAATCAGTAACACGCTGAACAATTTTGTCGCAATGTAAATACTTAACGTTATAGCTTTATATAAATTATTGCCTACCTATGTGTGATAAAATGCTTAAATTACAAAGACAAATTAAAATGATATTTTAATGACAACGGTTCAGTTATAAGACTAAAGGACAATTACCAAATGAAAATTTAACCCGCGTTTCGAAGGGAATAACTGTGAATAAGGTACATGTACTATGTGACAATATTTTGCATAACTCACAAGAATTAGTGGGATATAAATTCACATGTGCATGACAAAATTTAAATCGAACAGCATCAATACAATATTAAAATAAAAAAAAGATACAAAAAGATAGAAATAATGGTACAAGATTACATAATTGTATTTCTTGAAGAAAGGGGCAAGTAATCAGAGACAAGAAGCACAGAAAAGAATATTAAGTCTGGCGAGGATTCATGTTTACGTTTGTAATTATTGTTGTTTTATCTACTGTACATACTGTACATATGTTGATAGTTTATTTTATTACTAGATATTATGTATGTATATAGTTCATTGTATCTGTTTTAACTCCCGATGCAAGTGCTTACTGTTAGTTGTTATACTTTGACGGGATATTTTTTATTTACACTGTTTGTTTGATAGAAAAACCTTCAGGAAGTGCGGGGTTAGAGCGCTCCACAAACCAGATTTAAGCAGCCCAGTCGGTCCTATTGCCGACTGACCGTTCCAATGCCCAAACTGATGGTTTTTCTTTTTGTGTGTTATGTCTCGTCTCTGTGTTTTTGTCACATTTGATCTGCATAACACACTATGCAAGTATTTCTCTTTTATTGGAAACCTGTACACATTCTTATCAGTATCATGCTTATCGATACGTTGATTTTTTTACTTAATATCAGAAGCATGACAGCATTAGGAGTTGACACATAATATAAACATGCAATTTTTAGTCAAATTAGCTAAGGCTTTATATGGGCTTTTAAAGATGAATGACACAAACATGCTAAGCAATCCTCTAGTATTTTACTGGTAGCGGGTATTGTGTGTACCAGCCTTAACGTATATTGTATCGTGCAAAATGTTAAGTACATTTGAAGTATTTTAAAGGTAGCGGGAATGGTATTCAGCCTTAACGTATATTGAATCGTGCTAAATTTAAAGTAAATATGAAGAATTTAACTGGTAGCGGGTATGGTATCGAGCCTAAACGTATATTGTATCGTGCTAAATTTAAAGTAAAGTAAATATGTTGTATGGTATGGTATCAGCCTTAAAGTATATTGTTTCGAGCTAAATGTAAAATAAAAATGGAGTATTTTACTGGTAACGGGTATGATATCGAGCCTTAAAGTATATTGTATCGACCTAAATGTAAAGTAAATATGGAGTATTTTACTGGTAACGGGTATGGTATCGAGCCTTAAAGTATATTGTATCGAGCTAAATGTAAAGTAAATATGGAGTATGGTATGGTATCAGCCTTAACGTATATTGTATCGAGCTTAATGTAATGTTAATGTGTAGGATTTTACTAGTAGCAGGTATGGTATCAGCCTAACGCATATTATCTCGAGTACGAACGTATATCTCATCATACATTCAACATTATCGTGACAAACGAACACTGCATTGTGTGACAACGTTGTGTAACCACTTTGTTTTAATAAATAGTGCTATTAACAGTGTATTTTGTGCATTTGTATATTCCTTTTTAATAATATTAAGTCGTCTTAACATATATAATAGTTCAAACACGATGCTTAGACTCCATGTTGTCCAGGCTAGATTTGTATTTAATAAATGACTAACGTATGTGCACGAAACATATTTAGGCAAGCATAGTTTGATTATGTTAAACAGCTTGTCCGTCTCAGTCGGTTCAAAGACTAGCGTTTCTCCCGAATGCGAGGGCAGGTAAATTGTAATTTCAAATATAATCAAATATTTTTATTTAACCAGATGTTTATTGTGGTTTAAACAAGTTTTGTCGTTTTTGTTAGATGCAGACTGGCAAATGGCAGCAGGAGAGAGCAGGCCACGTGACCAGTGTTAAAGGGAAAGTTTTTTGCTCGCAGCTCGTCCAAAGAAAGCTACACAAATGGAGAGGGTTCTGGAACAAGAGACAGGGAGAGGTAGGGGGATTTTGTGACATTTATCACAGCTATCTTGATATAATAGTTTCATGTGCTGTATCTGGTAATATTTAAGACATTGTCATTGTAAATTGTTAAGACATAGACATGATAACAAGTAAAGTGAAATACAGAGTTATGACCTTGATAAATCCCATTTTGGGAATGAAACCTAGTCCGTGTGAACTTTTGACCCTTATTCTACCTACTTGCTACACGTATCAATTAACTATGTCTTCTTTGCATATAGTTTGTTAAGAAGAACAATTGGTCATTGGGTACTGTTTATTATTTTGTTACTCTTTACCTTGTTATATCAGTAATCATAGCCTTTGTAGGCATAGGGGATATAAATATAGCAGTGGTTTCTTTCCACAGCTACATTAACGCGAGCAGACTACAATGCCTCTTTGCTACGAATGATGACCTACGAGGATCTAAGAGGTTGGTAAACTTGAGGGAAGCAAGAGTTTGGTACATTCATGAGAAGCACATGGTTGGTATGTTTGCGAGACGGAAGAGATTAGTGTATCTCTGGGAAGCAAAAAGTTAGTGCGTAATTTCAGGGCTGGAAAAATACGGTAGCTCGACGTCCCGGACAATTCAAAATGCAGTTTCGGGCTACTGGTCATTGATCATTTAATAAGTCCCGGGCAAGTCATAAATCGGCAGTCGGACAAGTGACAAATAAACAGGGGTTCCTTATTAGCGATGAAGACAACCAATTTCATGCTAGGAGCATAAATTTATCAGTCAACACGTAAAGGCGGTACATGTACAATGTACGCATGTACATAAATGCTTGTAGACAAAATATGAAAGAAACAACGTGTTGTTATACTTTGTTTGTTAGTTGCAGATATGACAATGTGTTGTTGTGTTCGTTAAATGAAAACAAAGCAAATTGTTGGACAAGTCATTTTTGTCCGGGTTACTAGTCCTGGACTATTCATTGAAAAGAAAGTTTTTCCAGCCCTGACGTTGGTGATAAGCAAATGGTTGTACATAATTGTTAAGCAAAACTATATGTCCATATCTGGGACAGGAGGCAGCTGAATATGTGGGAACAGAACGTTGGAACATCTGTGGGAATAATGAGTTCGGTACATCTGTGCAAAAGCAAGAAAAGAAAAGAAAGAGGATGTTGGCAAATGAGTAGAGTTCATACAACAAGAAAAGTCAGACAAGGCATTAGAATAAAACAAAAGTAAAAACTTCAGTCAGTAAAAGTCTTTACCAGGCACACGACAGCGACACATTCATTTGCAAATTGCAGCAACAAAGTTATGGTATTAATAAAACAATATTAAGATAGTCCTACTGCAGGAGTCACTCCCAAAGAAAGGTGATATAATATTTGCTGTTCACATACGTTTTATTCATACGACAAGGTTCCCACCTTAACAGGAAATGGCTAAGGAATTACAGGGATATTAATTTTGTCCGCCTTGTAAGTATATTGTGAATAATTCTCTTTGTAGCGGCTATGGACGAAAGTCCTAAGTCTCAAGGCATGAACACTGTCATCGTTCTAGACACATCCGGAAGCATGGCAGGTCAGCCGTTCATCGAGGCAATAAACTTCATCACAGAATTTATCAAAGGTTTGTTAAGTACACCCCAACCATATCAGCAGCGATATTTTACAATTCAAATATTCATCAACGCAATGTCATTATGATCCAGCTATTGTAATGTAATATTACCATATAATAAGTGGTTATAATTGGTTAGTTAAAGACATCGTGCCGTTTAATTAAACTAAGTGCAAGTTAGACTTAAAGCAGGACAATGAATGACATGAATAATAACGGCCAAATGATACAATAAACATTTTGTTTACAGGGAAACTAGTAAAATAACAATAAAGAGGAACGATTCAGGACCGTGACTGATATACGCGTCTAAATATAGGCGAGAAGCGTGAGTTGTGCACTGTAGAGATTGACACGATCGTCAAAAATATATGCGAGCTTCCGTTTGAATGAGCAATTAGTTTAGACTATATATGGTAGGAGTGCATAATGGTAGAAGAGAGAACAAATAGAGATAAGCTAGGGAGAGGAGTGTGGATTAGGACGCGTTAGGGAGAGGTATTCACGCCTCACTGTTGTTAGATTGAATAGGTAAATAAGAAAATGTCCTATCAAAATTTCTACAGATATTTCAACTTATCTACCTACTATCTACTTTATCATCTAATTTTAGACAAAGGCAATCGAGGTAAATGTTAACTGTAACTTTCATTAATAACATCGTAATCATGGGATGATGTTGCATTCTATTATGGAGCCTCGTTACGCCACACTATAACTGGTGGACGAAAACTCCAGCAAAGCTACTGACACTTACCATGTCAGCAGGAAGACTTATCTACTTAAAGGTTCCTCGCTAGACTGGGACTCAATCCCCCCATGGCTAGGGGTCAGAAGTTACAAGTCAGAGACTCCAACTCTCTTGGCTCCTAAAGAAGTATAGTATACAGAGATATTTTCTTCTCATACATTTGAAGTGCATTTCACCCGCTTTGTACAATCTAGACCTGAAGACAGCACAAACTTGCTTACATATAATCTAGTGAGATAATGTTCCAATTCATTTTAGATTTAATTGATATAAAATATAAAACAGGAATAAACTATTTTGTCCTTCAAACGCTTTAGGGATATTTTAAAGGTGGTATCCGACGGTTTATCTAAAGCATATACATGATAAACAGTACTTTGCGAGGGTTTCCGGAAATGTATGCATACTTTCTGGATAAAGTTACACTTCAGTCTAAGTAAAGACGATTTGGAGCACAACCTACATTGAAAGGCACGACAAATTGCAAAACAAATCTCTCTTTCTGGTTATTCTTTCCAAATCTATAAAGAAGCACGAGTGTGATCTCTGCTAAATGTACACATAGTTTAAACCTATTTATTTGAGCGTTCGTGGTCTAGTGGTTAAGACGTTGGACAACTGAATTGGAGGGTCCCGGGTTCGAACCCCGAAACTGACCACGTGATGTTAGTCCTTGAGCAAGACTATTCACTGCACATTGCTCCAGGTATTCAGTACCTGAGTACTGGTTCTACCCAGGAAGTGGACAGTCGAGAGGGATTAATATAAGTTAAAAGAACTTGTTTCTCAGTCGACTAAAAATAAATAGGTTTTAAACTAAACTAAATGTACACATAGACATCGACGTCATCGGACTTCCCAGATGGCGATTTAAAACGAACTCAAAAGTAAGTTGTCTCGTTTTCTTAGTTTAAAAACAGCTATCTCTGCAGCGTAGGTCAGATAGAAAGTACCTGTTTGCAATTCCGAGTGCAGATTTATGCTTCATTGTTCTCACAGATCTAGGGCATCAATAAACAACATTTTTACATGACCTTTCCAGGTAACAATACCTTATTTGGCTATTTGAGGGGAAAAGATCATTCTAAATGTCGGATACCACCTTTGAATTGACACTGACTTCAGTGTAACGTGTTTTAAGTTATGATTGACAATTATAAGATGTATTTTCCTTTGTTTTGACATAGTTCGATATCAGTGACATTGTACTCGGCCCAACACTGTGAGGGATTGTAAATTGTCTGACTCTACCAGGGGCGCCCCTTTGTTCTTTTATTTCGACCCTGACAACTGTGGAGAACTAGGGGCGACCGTTTGCTCTTTTATGGTTTATATTTCTTTTATTAGGCCTGGAAGACATTAAGGACAGAGCACAGTTTGAATGAGAATGTTGCCTTGGCAATCTTTGGAAAGAAGACTCGGGTAGTGCAACATCTCACCTCAGACTACACACTAATTAGGCAGGCCATAGGTAGGTGGAGAAAACTTATTTTTCTTTTTGTTAGTGCAACCTAGTTTGCTTTGTGTTGTGCTTAAATTCACTTTAGCAACATATTCACTATTATTAAAGCAAGAGTCAACTATTATAGGGGGAAAATGACAAATGTATGAGAAGAATCACCTGGCTATCTTAAAGACATTCCATCAAGAGGATGTGAAGTCAGAGGAGTAACTAGTCGGTTACTTAACGTATTTTTAGGTTTCGTTAGTATAATAATACATATTACAAAGAGAACTAAATAAACACTCTCTTCTTTGTTTCATTACAGCTGGACTAGTTGCTGCGGGCCCTTGCTGTTTAGATATAGGCCTGTTATTGCCACATTGTGTGCTTTCAAAGCAGACATACAAGGACCACATAGGTATAAAATGTGTACGCTAATTATTGTTCTTCTATTTTTCGTACCTATGTATAGCAATGCTTATAGTGTACACGTCTAGTTTTAAAGGAAACACACTCGAAAAAAAATCAATTTTCTGTTTAGTGCCATTGAAATTACAGTGATATCAATTGTCCCTAGTCTGGCTAAATAGAGTTAAAACGGGTTTCATTTGAGTAAAATACCTTCGACCGAAGAATTTTTCAGGAGATAAAGAGCTGTGATACATGTAGCAACCTGTTGCCTAAACCAGTCATATCATCCCGACATTCTACCAATGCAATAAGAATATATATGACAAAGTCCTATGAGCATTGCAACATATACAAAAATATGAAAAGGCACAGGACAAATGTATTCACATGTAAGCTAAATGTAAAAATGAGAACAAATCAGTGATTAGTCATTTAACTAAAATTATCAAAAATATCGACCAACTGGTGGTGCTTAAACCGGTTTTACCGAGCTATAACGTTATGAAGAAAGTAGTGACGTCATTGAAAAATAAAGTTCCTAATAATGTGTAGAGGAGAGATAGGTACATGTACTACAAAAATTAATTTTTTGAATCAAGAAAAAATGACCAGAGAAGAGGAACTGGTTGTAGCATCCTGTTCATGTGAAGATGGAATTGAGGAACTAAAGTCCAAATGTCCATCAAAGGAAATACGCGTAACAAGCCTTACATGATGAACTAAATGACAAGATGAGTTGCATGCACGGCGAGATTTTTTTACGACCGTCACACTGCACAAGTAACATTTTAGCCAAGAGTAAAACGGTTTTAACTATTTTTGAACATAAAAGTAGTTACCTTAATCTTGGAGCATTTGGAATAGATTGCATGGCATTTTAACGATACTATAAGTTAGTAAATAAAATAGATATACTTGAATATATTTTTTTATATAGCAGCAACTTAATTAGTGCAAAAAATAGCAGGTTTATGTGGAAGAACAGATGCTGGGAAAGAACCACTGCTGCACAGCATGTCAGGTGGAAGACCTCGCCATATTAAGGTTTGTCCAAGCGGCGATTCAAACACACGAATGTAGGGTCTTAGGATTTACAAGTTGATGACACTAAGCACGCAGCCTTGAATGAAGCTGTTAAAGATGAATTAAGGTTTGTCAAACATAGAGAAATTTGTTGTCTTCTCAGAAATGATAGTTTGTGTTCCTTTAAAAGGGTTTATGCTTTTACAAAAGATTATTTGTGATCTAAGAGAAATTGTGTGTCATTTAATTTAATGTTGTGTGTATTCTTAGAAGAAAATGTGTGTATTTTCACTAAAGTGTGTGTGTACTTTTAGAAAAGATTCTTTGTGTTTACTACAGTGAGAGGAATATACGTCATCAATGGCCATGTGATCCCCCCACGTGTGATCCTCATAACGAAGGGACAAGTATCAAACACAGTAAATTTAGTAGACACAGATAAAAGACATATCATGGTAATTTAAGACAATTTATCGTCAGTTTTTTTAACATTCGGATTTCATATCCCTTTAGCATGTGTCACTTGTCATTATCCACTACTAGTCAATTATTTGCTCACAACTTCATATTCTTATGAACTTATCATTTCTTGAAAGATGTAATGTTAATATCAACCCAATCTTTCTAGACAATTATATCTGAAATTTTATAAATAATTCATTGTTTTATGATGTTATTTCATGTATTTGACATTTCACTTTTCAATATGTATATTGCTATTTTTACGACATAATAAGCAATAAACTAACTGTAACTGTAACTTTGTGAGTAAGAGGTTATGTTAGTTCTAACACCAGCAAGATTGATCTCATTGTTAAAATTCATGTCTCACGTATGTTTTAATATCGTGTGATGTTATGTCAAATGAAGTTATGTTTTAGCTTGATTGCTTTTTAGATTCACCCCAGCAAAGTTTAATTATTAGAGGAGAAAGATGGCGTGTGATGGTGTTTTTTTTAATTTACCGAGTATTTAGCCTTACAGTATTTTTATATATTAGAGTGTCGTAGCCACGAGTGAAAAGGCTTTCTTGCTGGATTTGATTTGAAATAACACACCTATTAGCAAAACTTCAGTTAATATCATGAAAACTATTGTACAAATATCATTAAAACTATTGTACATATGATACTGTCATGGAGTCTTTGTTTTTAAATATCAATGCCACCATTTCTGCCCCCGATCAAAAGGAAAACATGAATTTTAAATAATTTCCTGATACAAACTTCGGTCAAAATGAGACCATCGTAAAAATGTAAAGTTTATTAATTGGTATGCAAAATTGGAGGGACATGAGGCGTGTGACCTGTTGTGTTTTATCTAAGTAGAAAAAATATAAATCATTTTATTTCACTGATAAATTTTGGTATTTTACTGCATAAAAAATCATTATAATTTAAATAATATCAAAGCAATATAATCTAAAAGAATCTGAATGACTTCTGCTTAATAGTTCGCTGTTGTTCCGTTTCAGATGAAAGACATATGTAATTATATTGAAACCCAGTTGAGAGAACTGACATTACACCGGAGTTACTGTGTATCAGTTGGAGATGTAGATGAGGTAAATACCCCAAATTATATTCTAAAGTTGTACATAGTATTCTTAACGGGATATTTATTTACACTGTTTGTTTCATAGAAAAACCTTTAGGAAGTGCGAGGTTGGAGCGCTCCACAAACCAGGTTTAAGCACCCCAGTCGGTCCTTTTGCCGACTGACCGTTCCATGGCGGTAACTGATGGTTTTTCTTTTGTGTGTTATGTCTCGTCTCTGTGTTTTTGTCACATTTACATTTACCCTGTTTGCCTTTGTCTACAGGTAGATTAAATTTAAATATCTGGAAATTTTGATAGAACCTTTTCTTATTTACCTATTAAATATTTGACTGTGATGTGAATACCTTTGTTTTATGCTGTTTTAAATGATAATAGATATTGCAATACTCTAAGGATTATGCTATAATGGCGTTAACATTACATGACACACTAAATACAAAAGCTTATGAATAGAATAATTCTTCACCTATATAATTTCTTACTGAATAGTCTGCTTGTCTTAATCGTCATACCAATGTAAACACAACTGGAAGTATGTCCTTGATTAAATTTACATTAATAAATCTTATTTGTATGTCTACAAATGTAGTATACATTTGCTTTTACATCAATGGGATCAGTAATCATTATGTATCGTAGAAAAGAGTGGAAAAGGTTAGCAAGAAGAAATAGGAAAACTAATTTATGGCCTTAATTTTCAGTTTAAATATAAGTTCATATAGTTATAATAATTAAATGTATCTTGAACTTTATCTAAGGTGGTGTTAATAACATAATAAAGGAAATTTATAAACGTAAATTCTATCTGACTAACTTCCCTGGTATAAAAGTGAGTCATAACATTGAGTAAACGAGTTCTACCAATTCTTAATTATAGCGGCGAATTCTGGAATAACTATATTTATACTCTTACCACTACATATGGTATTCCTAATTGTATCATAAGTTGAAAACTTATTTAAAAGAACTACTTCAGTATACATGTAGACCTGTGTGTAATAAGATTGAAACATTGTTAAACCACAATACCATTGATAATATTATGTTTATAGGCTTGTGTATCCATGGGCATCTGACTCGATATACGAACAAAAAGACAAAAAGATCTATCTGTCTTTATTCTGAATTTTCAGGAAATAAGGACGAATGTAAAGAAATTTCTTATATTGATGAACGTACCTTAAAGTCACTTTCTTAAATTTTAATGGATTGTTTTCGTTGTAGAAAAAATACAGCAAAGGCTCTTTGAGCATACCCAACTCCTGTTAATTCTATGGGATCGGCATTATACAATAAAACTTTCTCATTTTATTTGGGGCTTCTTTACCTTATCTTCTCAAAGATAGATACATTGGATGAATGGATGGATGGATGGATGGATGGACAGATGGACGGTATGGTTGGATGGATAGTTACTTCATACAATAGGCCACTGGTACATCAACACACAAGTTGTATTACAAATAAAGGAAAGTAGTTAATGGCACAAGCATATTGCATATTGTTAAACATAATGATACATGTAATAACAACAAACTTTATCATATTTAACTTCGTCACGTGTTTATTTATAAATAATTTGTTTACAGGACTTGCTCAAATTCATTGGTAGTAAAATGGTGTCTAGCAAAGATGGCCAGAAAATGAGCAGGCTGTTCCTATATCATGTAAGTTCATTGCAAGTATTTTGATGAACATATTCTTGTATTTTGGGTTTTATGGCACACCGAAACTTGATAGGTCATACGGCGCCGAATACATTGAAGTTTAACGACAATAGAATATAAGCAGTTTAAAACTAAAATACGTAAGTAGAAATATAAAAGGTTAAAAATGTGAATTATTAGTGAAAACGGGTAAACATATTTTTGTCAAAACAAACAAACTATTCTTATTGACAAAAGCAAAATATTTTTATTACTTTTTGTATTGTTTATTATTTATATTGCTTGTAATATAATCTCATCGACTGGAATGACCAGTAACATTAATGAGCAACTGTTGAGCTTAGTTGATTAACTGTATTGAAACAGAATCATGTATTTAACTACGTGGATGAGGATTCAATAATATGTAATAATTATTGATAGAAGGATTTCACTATTGTTATCACTTAAATACTCGTTACACTTCCGCAAATTTTGGGGAATATAACGTATTATCAAGTCGGTAGGTCCATCGGTCCCCATCTTTGTCGTAAGTGAAATATCTTGACCAAATTTGGAATATATATGCCTTATGTTAGAACAAAGTTTCGATGTCTTCTTGGTTCCAACGGGTCATGATCAATGTCACTGAAAATATGAGTTTGCGCTAAAAATGATTTTTGTAAATATTTATTGTCAAAAGTGACTCAAATTTAAACGTGCACTCGTTGTGTGAAGATTAGAATTGTGTATGGGTTTATTAGGTCAGGCTCAAGGTCACTGATAGTCAAAACAGATTGAGCCCCAAAGTATATTAACTTACACCTTTGTCATAAATGTCAAATTCTGACCAAATTTCGAATGAGTTTGTCTTGTATAAACAACGTTGGTATGCTAATTTAGGTGTAATATGTTAAGATCAATGCCATTTGCTTAACACTATTTGTATCAGCTTGTCTTATTGCCAGCAAGTAAAGTAAGATAATCGTGATTTTTACATAGATTTTAGGGAAATCCACGACAATGCATAGAGGACACATTTAATGTTGCCAAACAATAACGAAGTTCGTTAATACCTCATTAATAATTAGTAATACAAGACACTGAACTTTTTAATGTGTTGAACACTAAGACTCTCCGACTCAGTTGCCCTCAGGGCATTGGTTCGAGTCTGACTCTGTGGTAGAACGTTTATGCAGAAAGGTCTTTAAGTTGACATTAGGTGTGCCAGTGGTTCTTCTCGCGTATTTTCTTGGGCTCAATTATAAGTAAAATATTTAAAATAACCAATACATTATCATTACCAATATAATTTGCCATTATATAACTAGATGTTGCAGTAATGATCTTAATTGTGTTATATGTTATAGATCAATGATAGTAATAAATAATAAAAAAGTTATCATATTGGTATTTACTAATATCATCCATAAATGCAGAAAATTGCCGCTGACTTAAAGGAAGGTTGTGAGAGCATACCTGATCTCAGTGTCATCGATAGACGAGTAAGAGAGGTCCTTACCTGCTGTGATAATGAAGATGTGGTAATATGTTTTTTCCCCAATATCTATACTCAATTTGTATCATTGTAATCACGGTCCAGATGGAGAGAAGAGCCAGAACTGTACTAATGATTAAGTCAGTTATGTTTTGGTTGTTGTTAAGTACTGGTTTAATGGACACTGAGGCTCCTTAAGGTGTTGGCAAGGGCCACGCCAGTTTGTTTTTAGGATTTCCTCCCCACAATATTTCGTTATCAATGTCTCCTCTGTCAAAGCTATGACTTAAATCCATTATTTATGATATACACTGCTGTTTGTACTTAATTACTATCCTCTGACCTTTGACGTACCTGTGGTCTACCCAGACATTTGCTTATGGTCTTTTTTCACTAATAAAAGCTGGACGTCACTATATTGATCACAACTGAGTCGCTGTGACGTTCTTTATAACCAACAACATATTTAACTTTTATTAAAAATGTTGCATGTATGAGGTCTTCCAGCTGACAAACCAAATGTGGTTCTACCCTGACATATACCAGGGGTCTTCATCCATCACTGTTTATATGGACATCATCAATATGACCATAGCTATGCCGGTGCGATGTTTGTTTGCTTGTTTATTGGGTTTATCGTCCCACCAACAGTATTTCAGTTATCCTGAAACGATGTCCACTTGGAGCAGATGTAGCGCTGCCTTCACTGTATATAGCATGCCGTGAACACCTGGCATGATACCACACCCAGTCACATTATCCTGATACCGGGCAAACCAGTCGTGGAACTACCCTTATATTTGCATTGAGACGTTAGCAAGGGAGCTATACTACAACTATTTTTAACGACTTTGGTATGTCGAACTCGGGGCCTCCCCTACCTGGAGCCGATGCTGTACCGAATGCGCTACCAGGTCCAGTTTTCGGTGCGATGTAACAAAAACAAAACAAACAATGTTGATTAAAAATAGGGTCACAGAATCAGCTGTTATGCACTGTTTATATATTGTAGCTGATTTAATGTTACAATGGTTTTCTCTGTTACATAGGCAAGTGTTCGAGAAATCATGCTTCAAGAAGAAATCGACCTACAAAAAGCTGATGATATTTTAAGAAAATAAAAGAAATAAGGTATTTAAATATAACAATGATTTTTTAAAAAATATTTGCTAGTTCTGAGAAATGATTAAAATAAAATGATGATGAATGTATGTTTTCACTTTATAAATCGTGTAAGTTGGACATAATTATACTACAATATTGGACTTCCAAACTTAAATTTTGCCAACTGGTTCATTCATCAATAAAAGAATGTATGACTTATGGATGTGAGTGTTTGTAAAGAAGATCTACACAATCACATAATAGAAGTATCATTTTATTTTTTCATGTTGTGTGTTTCTAACTTTCAGATGGGATGACAGCGTGAATGCCCTATATATGTCAATGAAGCAACAATTTCTTATTCCTTAAATGTCACCAAAATATGTTGCCAGTAAGCTTGAAATACTTCATTGACATTAAATGGCTGCAGCCATTGCAGAACGTGCCATCAACAACAGCTTCATATTATTTTGTGACTAGACAATTGTTGTTCAATTTGCCAGTAAGCTAGAAATACTTCATTGACTTTAAATGGCTGCAGCCATTGCAGAACGTGCCATCAACAACAGCTCCTATTATTTTGTGACTGTACAATTGCTTGTTCAATATATATTTGTCTATAAGGGATTGTTGCTGTGTATTTCCTTTGATGGACATTGGCCTTTGGTTCTTCAATTCCATCTTCGCATTGAACAGGATGCTACAACCATTTATTCGTCTCTGGTCATGTTTGTTCATGATTCAGAAAGTTAATTTTATTCATAGTCAACCACTTTTTGTGTAAGTTTTTCAAATCGAAATAATACCATATTATTTTCTAAACACTATGTGGACATTATTTTTCAATGATGTCACTACTTTAGTCATAACTTATAGAAAATATCAGCGCTTGGACATTTTGTATTCAAATAGATCGTTGTTTTTTTCATTTGCATTTGAGAAACTCGTCAGGAAGTGCGAGGTTAGAGCTCTGTAAAACCGGTTTAAACACCCCAGTCGGTCGATATTGCAGACTGACCGTTCCAAGGCGGTAACTGTCGGGTTTGCTCATTTCGTTAAATGACTCATCATAAATTTGTTCTTACTTTTCGCTTGGCTTGCATGTGAAATACCTTTGTTCTGTGCCTTTTCGGAGTTTGGTATATGTGGCAATGCTCATAGGACTTTGTCATATATTCTTATTAAAATTGTATTGTGCCCTCTCCCTTTTGGGTGAGAATTTGTTAATATTTTCAATATAAATAGTATGAATAAGCGGTATTTACCTTTTAACTTTCATGAATGCTTAAGACTACAACTAGCAAAAAATCATACAGTGTGAAATAAATCAGATATTCTATATATATTCTAATAGTATACATTGTATTTGTCATTTATTTAAAAACATATTACATTTCATTTGTCAATGTTTTATAACATTACATTGCATTTGTAATTTATTTCTAATCCAACTACATAAACTCAACAATGCCCCTGTTTTCGAGTTTGTATCATCTACCTATCCGAACCAACAACCAGGCAGGTGAAGGGCTTTGGATAACGCAAGTGATTTAACTATTCTATGTACAGACACCATATGATGGGAAGACAGGGGAAGCCCATCACTGCTTCATAAGTTAAAATGTATCATTATACACTGAAATATGGGTATGCACATGTCATGTCTTACTCCAGCTATTCTGTAGGACCGTTTTATGTAAGAGGGTAGTTCTTGTCTAAGCAGAGTCCGGTGAATAAGAGTTAAGACCTTGTTCACCCATAAAAAAGGTGCTCAACTAATATTTAACATAGGTTCTATTGCAGAATATCGTATTAAACTGTGCCGCTTTATGACACTACTAAACCATCCCTAAAAGGTGTGTTGTTTCGAGTTTTTTCGAGTTAAATTCAAGTCCATGCCTGGGCACAAGTAATGCGCGTACAGAAACAAATGTACGTCAAACTAGACTAGATGCGTCAATTTTGTCCATTCATGTTTCAAATGTTAACATTAATACTGTTAGCGACACAGCCCCAAGATGCTAACGCTCAATCCAATAATAAAGGGAGTTGCTATGTAGGTTATTCCAGTGTCAGGACAAGAGCTAGGATGTGAGACATCCAAGGTGCCGTAGAGAGCATGCGCTTTAAACAAAAGAAGACGATCATGGGAATTAAATACTCTCTTACACTGTTAAAGGTGGTATCCGATAGTTTGGTCCAAAAGATTTTTTTCATACTAAGCAAATAAGTCATTGGTAACAGAAAAGGTCTTGCAAAATGCTGTTTATTGATGCCAAAGATCAAAATCAACTATAAATCCCCTCTCGTCATTACAAACAGGTGTTTCCTATCCGAGCCACGCTGCAGAGATACCTATTTTTAAACTTAGAAAACCACGTGACCAGTTATATTTATATAGTCATCCGTGTAATCCGCTCTGACGTTGATATCTTTTTTAGCAGTGACCACTATCGCGCTTTTTATAGAGTTGGAAAGACTGGACATTTAGAGTATTTTTTTCGCGGTACAGTCTAACAATGAAGTTAGCGTTTAAAAACGGCTTTATAGCAACTAAAGTATGGGTTTATGCAAAAAGTATGACCGAATTCCCCAAAGCAGTGGTTATGTATCGGTACGTGTATTTAATATAAGCAAATTGTCGGATACCAACTTAAAATTGATTAATTACCCAAACATTTGAACCGGACCTGGTAGCGCAATCGGTAGAGCGTCGGCTCCAGGTACGGGAGGCCCCGAGTTCGATACCGGGCCGCGACATACCAAAGTCGTTAAAAATGGTAGTGATATAGCTCCCTTGCTAACGCTCAAGCAAGTATAAGGGTAGTTCCACGACTGGTTGGCCAGGTGTCAGGATAAGGTGACTGGTTGTGGTATCATGCCATGTGTTCACGGCATGCTATACACAGTGAAGGCAGCACTATAACTTCTTCAAGTAGACATCGTTTCCAGATAACTGGAATACTGTTGGTGGGACGATAAACCCAATAAACAAACAAACAAACATTTGACAGTAACGAACCCTAACTCTGATGGGAAGTAGAATATTTGCTACTTTGTTTTCTTTGTTCTCTGCTACATCTATATTTACAAGCTGCATTGCTAACATCGGTATACTCGGTTTCTTTTGTTAAATAATTGCAAGCTACACTTTATTGTTGCCAGCTATTCTTTAAAAAACAAACACTTGGCTCTTTTCTCTGAAAGTGTCTCACAGAACACCGCGACATCGTGTTGTTGACTGCTACACTATCGTCCCCATACATAAATGCATTCAGTAAGAGGCACCGCTCTCAAGAGCCGCTGGTTTTCCTCAGTCATTTTTGTTATATACCTATTTTAGTATAAGATGTGATTTATTATCCTGGAGTATCAACCTCCATAAATATGCTATCCAATGTATACATATATGTACCTGACTAACCAATGATTACGTGACTAACAGCCTTTATAACTGTACATTGTATTATGATGGCGAGAGACTGAACACAGTCTAAGCCTAATAAAATATATTCTGTTCTGTTCTGAAGAGCGGCGCCAATCATGTGATTGTCAGTGTTTGGCAAGCGATTCCAAAACCATAATCGATAACAACCGATAACCTTAATAGGATCCAACCAATGAAACAATCAAGAATTATGTGTATTCTAACAAAAATAATACTTATCTCATCACATGAATACAAATAGGACATTTTTTAATTACGTCACTACCTTATTTATGCCGGTCATAACTTGGGTCTAAGAATGTCATCACTTGGACAGTTTTGTTTCAAAGCTTCTGTTTTCTTTTATCTGCTTGCATTTGAGAACCAACCCCACCCCCCAGGAAGTACGAGATTAGAGCTCTGTAAAGCCGGAGTTAGCACCCCAGTCGGCCCATTTGCAGATTGGTCGTTTCAATGCCAGTAACTGTTGGGTTAACTCTATTTTTAATCATGTCTCGGCATTTTTGTTGTAACATTTAACAACTGACTGGCATGGGAATACCTATGTCCTGTGGCTTATTTTAATATATGTTGTAGTACTCATAGGACATTGTCATATTTTCCTATTACCCATTCATTTATATGCACAGATATACTTTTGTTTACTGTACTTGAAAACCATACAATAATAAATTTAATTAGCAATTAGAGACATTAATGAATAGTCTCCCCTGAATAATCCCTAAATGCAAGTAGGTCCTTTCATTTGTTTTACTCGGTTTTTATGCTTGTGCTCTTAGGAGTGTATGCAGACTGTTCTGCCTTTCTTATGTTAATCATGTTAACCATCATCAACAAACACTACCATTTTCCTTTTTAAATAACAAAATCTCTATAAGTGTCTAAATGGATTTTAAGCTAATATTTATGCAAAAGTAGGAAATTTCACTGTTTGAAATTGCAATATCTACAAAAGAACAGGCGATAAAGTCCAAGAATTCTGTTTGAAATACCTCGGATATTTACTTATAAGGGAGACAATTTCCATTTCACCAATGTACCCCATTCATTATTGTATGTGCACTTTCATCGGCAATTATTGTGTCCTTCACATAGTAATGGCAGATTAATATACATGTAATGAAACTGAAAGAAATTGTATGTTACAAACCTGCTGATTTATGACCTAATTGAGACTGAGACGTGTTTTAGAAGTTGGTGGGCTTGGGGTGAGGGGTTCATGGCATGCTGTGACAGGAAAAGCAGCACTTATCTGCTTCATTCATCTCGATATAATTGGAAAATTGTTGCTTGGATGTAAGACATAACAAATAATTAAAGTCTTATATAACATATTAACAGAATTACAAACAAATGAACAGCTGTAATTGTTAAGGGAACATTTTAGTTATTAAATGGTCAATTATGCTTCAGATTTTTGTGATATGAAACAATGTTCCACACAAAAATACCATTGCATAGACCTTGGATCAATTTAGAAAATCAAAAAAGAATCTTAGTTTGTTTACCAAATGTTCAAATGCTAACAATACATTTGAACATTCCATATCTATCTGAGCATTTGCTTACATCCCTAAATGTAAATGATCTATGTGCTCATTTGTTTTTTCATATCTATGCTCTGTGGATGTAACACACGCCTTCATAACATAGTATATGTGTAATTACATAAGGTCGCAACAAAAATGAATAATTTGTATTACATATTATATCTACCCAAACCATCAATTTTTCATTAAAAATATAAGAAAATAAAGACATTTATCATGCGTAAGCTTTGTTATGAAAAAGGTTGTTTTCAGTGACAGAATTTACATCTTGTAAAAGCTATAAGTGGAAGTGCATTATAACAAATGCATTTAAATGCATTTTACAGGCTGAAGCTGACCTAAATAAAGGAACCAATTGCATTTCATAAGTCTTTATAGTCAACAAAAATGCAAGATATTGTCCAAGAATAGATAGTTTCCATGTGATGTGATAGACACTGATAAGACAACTTAAGGCAACCATCTTTGAAGGCAGAAGCTAATGCAGACCGAAATCTGGAAATATGTGCTGTATTTAACTCACCACAGTGTTTTTATTTTTCAGTCAATTTTACTGATTTTTCTATCAAGTTTAACAGCTTTTATCAAGTATTTTAAACACCAAAACTATATTTTGATAGTTTAAAAGGTAAAGACAAACAACCAAGAAAGATACACTGTTCATTTTGTTTAAGGATGAGCCAATAATTTTATTTATTTATGTGTGTTAATCTTTGTGCTTGTATCAATTTCAAAAATATTGTATTTTAAATATATGAATTCCAAGAGCTTTCCATAGGTTTATTTCTTTTAATTTTTTTACCACAAATGAAGAAATAACAAGAAAATAAAATTTACGTTTCTACACAAATCATCCAAAATACCTTGACGTTGCCATCAAAGATGGGTGCCAAGGGATCTACACTGATGTGCAAACTATCTGGTGTTATTATTTGGTAGCGAGAACATGATTAACTTTGTTTAACTGCATGATTTTACCATCATTTTTGGTTTGGTATTAAATATGCTTGCTAGTGCTCCTCAATGTAAGTTCCTAAATATAATTAAAACCAAACAAAATGCAAGTATACTATTGAAATGCGTAAAATCACAAATATTCAGGTCAAAACCATACAAAACCTAAGTGTAGATAAGGAAATATTATTTGATGACTTATTTCAACTTATTTTGCTATTTTGTACAAAAACATCACAAAATTCACATATACATTACACCCCCTCTCATTGCCAATATTGGCATAGCTCATAGATTTATCAAGTTATCAAGTTGTTTTTTTTTATATCATTTTTTTGAGTATGTAGAAAAAAGGATCATTTAATTTAGCAAAAACTTGAGTAAATGAAACAAACTGCAAATACATTTTAAGACCATTTGTGCTAGAGTTTATTTCGATCAATGAGTTTTTATATATATTGAATAAAAACAACTATAAAAATTATTTACTTAAAACAATAAAAATAAAACAAGAAAAAAATAACAAAAAAACATCACAAAAGATTGCCAGGAGCTACATCACGTGCGAGTAGAAAGTTTTGTAATGGCACAGGAATCTCCAAACTTTGTAATGCTTCTATCGTCCTGTCAGTATAAAGTGAGTCACGGATTAGTTCACGACATAACCGCATCAGGGATCTGGGAGTGTACAGTTCTTGGAACAGCCACTCCTTGAATTCTGGCACAATGTCAAGCAATTTTATCACTGATGGATCTTCTATGATTTTAGTAGACTTCCTCCGACAATCAGTCTTCAACAAGATCTTCAATGAGGCTATGGACATAGCAGGGATGGCTTTGTCTAGAATAGTTTTTCCTGCAAATAAATAACAAATGAATAGGTGTTAGACAGCAATGTTGCAAAGTCAGAGTGGAGATAAACAGGAAAATTTGAATAAATAAACGGAGTTTACAATAATAAAGTAAGTAGTTCAAAATTTTTTTATTTCATGTATAGTTTTTTAACGTTTGTTTTGTTTTTAAGATACACTGCAGTGACCAATTATGACCATTGTAGCTACGTCCAGCTGTTTTGGGGGTGAAAGACCCCAGACACATGTCTGAAAGACCTTTCCAAATCAAGCCCTTTGCCCTGAACGGGACTTTAATCCACATGGTTTGAGGATAGGCAGTCAGAACAGTTAAAAAATGGCGACTCTACCACTTTGCCAGGGGCGCCTCAATTTCTTAATGCTTTTAAATAATCAACTTGTTTTTCCCAGTGCTTTTACAGTCAGTAGAAGAAATCATGCTGATCGTACCTGCTTTATCGGGGATGTTTGTGTGCGCCCCCTGGTGTATAAGATACAAAAGAATGTTTGGCTCCCCAGCCACCAGGCGTCGTTGTATGTTGCTACACAGGTGGATAGCACTGTAACCCTGGTTGTCACGCTAAAATAAATCAGGCATTCAATTAGGTTACTAGTCAACCAATCAAATAAGCAAATGAATAAACTCATCACTTATTTCTGGGTGACAAAGGAGTAACTTAGTTAGCATAGTCCTGGCTGTCATGATGAATACAACACACAATCATGGTATCAACAGAAGCAATTATGTACATGCACTTGTATTTGGGGTTTTACGGCACACCAAAACTTGATAGGTCATACCATGCCGAATACATTGAAGTTTAACGAGAATAGACATTAATCAGGTTAAATTAAAATACTTGAGCATAGATGTAAAAATCCATTATGTTAAAAGAAGCCATTATGTTTACTATTCAATCAATTCATTCAACCTATTAGGAAACTCATTTACAATAAAAGTACATACTTGGAACAATGAACTAATCAATGAAAGAAAAATAACATATAAACTACATAAACAAATCAATAAAAATGTGATTTAATCAAGAAAAAGTCCAAGATTAGTATGACAATAAAATAAACCTTTCATACACAGAACAATGAATAGATAGCTTCCACTTGATTTCATTGTCACTGATAAGTCAGTTTAAGGCAGCCATCTTGAAAGGCAGAAGCTAATGCAGGCCAAAATCTGGATATCTGTCAATGTGCTGTATTAAACTCACCACAGTGTTTTTATTTTTCAGTCTATTTAACTGAATTTTATATCAAATTTAACAGCTTTTACGAAGTATTGTAACTTTCAAAACTATATTTTGATAGGTTAAAAAATACAACCGAAAAAGGGACACTGTTCATTTTGTTTAAGGATGAGCCAATATTTATTTATTTGTGTATAAATTCTTTGTGCATTTATCAATTTTAAAAATATTGTATTCTAAATATTTAATTTCAAGAGTTTTCCAATGCTGTATAGCTTTTATTTTTTCAATGGCAGCCAGTAAACAGTACCAAATTATATCAACGCCAGTAAAGATGAATGACCTCACACTTATTTCTGGCTGCCATTAAACTTGTGTATCTTGTCTTGCTAGTTAATTCTGATCGCAGCCCCACTCATTTTTCGTTTTGTGAAACTGTGGATGGTAAATGGTTAGAATTCTTCTTTTTTAATCTACATGTTCATGTTAGGAAAACGGTTGGAATACGTATATTTCTGTTTGATTTTAAATTTCGATATATAAAAACAAAAAACAGAACATTCTGTACATTTTCCATTTTTCTTACTAGAAAAACAATAATGAAAAATGAAAAGATAATATATACACGGCCCGAATTGTCCAAAGCTAAAAGGTGAAAATTCATAATATTTCTACAGTAACTTTATACATGTACCTAATACCTACCAACAAGGGAGACAACACTTCAAACTTAAATAGAAAAGGTGAGACGCAGTGAAACTAAAAAAAGCTCGGAAACATACATGATTGATGTTGGCCCCATGATCCAGTAACAACTTCACAAGAGGAATCTGTTTAAGGTTGGCTGCGAACATGAGTGGTGTAGCTCCCTTCTTGTTGGTTATGTCAACTTTAGCACCTTCTGTAAACACACATTGGAATAGATCGTATATCTTTACCTGCTGGAAACACCATTAGAGTCGAGTATGTTTTATGATGATGGGGTAAAGAGGTTTTCAGCAATTAAAAGGTTAAATGTGAACATATTAAGCACAAGTTGATACATCCTATGCAGAAAGTGGAGATCCACTTTTGCCAACTCACAGTGGCAGATAACTGATGGCTCTTTTTCAGATAAATGGGAAAAAAAACGGCCATCACTTTTGTTTTTTGCTTAGTTTCAAATCTGGTTGCATAAACTCAATGATTTATTTGTATTTATTTTTATTTAATAAAAATATAAATTATAATTAAAATGTATATTATATTACCATGTATTCTTTGACTAAATATTTATGTTTTTGTCAAAAAATTCAAACTTTAAATTTTGACATTTTTGACAAAAAAAGTACTAATGACCAAGTCATGACAAGCAACACAAAGCAATGTCATTTTTTAAATAATACCTTTGAAGTAAATAATGAAATAAAAAATACCTTAACAATACAATTCATGCAAACAGATTTGAAACTAAGCACAAAAATGCAATGGCCATTATTTTTTCCAGTTATCTGACAAAAAGCCTCATCAGAATCTACACTATTTGCTTTTGAGACCCTATCAAATTTTAAAAAGGTTATTGTAATTAAACTTTTCATCACATATAAAAAACTGTAGCATAATGAGGGTTAAGACTGATATTCTTACAAGTCATAGCTAGAACACATTAAAGTGGAAAATAAAGCAGGCTAGAGAAAGTCGATTAACAGTCCACGTGAGACAGTTAAAAACAAGAATGGATTGGATTAGATTTGCCGGCATTTTTGTTGATACTTTGCATCAATATTTCTATCATTAAATCACATAGGCACTTATGAGGTGCCCAGGGACTGAAACCGGTCAGTCAATTATACTGACACCGACGAGTCAGGCGTAATGCTGTTCCCTTCACTCCGAGCGTCAGGAGGGAAGCCACTTCTACCAACTTTAAAGTCTTTGGTTTGACCCAGCCAGGGTTTGAACCCGCGACCTCCCGATCCGCAAGCAGATGCTCTATCACTTGAGCTATTGCGGCTGGTAATAAAACAGCTATAGAATTCTAGTTTTGTCTTTAAGCTATGTATTGCTTGACATCTTACAATATTTATATAGACTAGAGCAAACTTATAATACTCAGACCCCCTAGAAGAAAGAGTTCAATCTTGGAAGGGTAAGCAGGGTTTTCCCTGACGCACAAATCCTGCGTCATTGTCGCATTTTTTCTGTTAATGACCCTCAAAATAAAATACGATGCGTCCATGTGGACGCAGGTTAGCGTGGAACAAAAATATTTCATCATTTCAGTTTGCTTTCCGATTTGTTGATTGTCCGAATTTCTATTTGTCTACTTTCATTTTTAACCAGACTCGTTCGCTACTGTCAACAGTTTTTATTCGCTAGTTGGGTTTACATAATCAAACCAGTCACCAGGTAGACGGGTTTACAGTGTATTGATTGTATTTTCGTGTCTTTGCTGCTCAGCGGAAGACACAGTCGAACATGTAGACTGTATGACAGGTTTCTTGTGGGGGGGGGGGGGTACCGGAAAACCCGTCAAAAGTAATAACCAGTCTGTTAAAAAAATGTTTCGGCAAAACTGACACAGTTTCTTTCGTCTGCAAGCTCAAAGCGCAGTGAACCAGGTCCACGTACTGCAAATCAGTGTTTGCTTGTTATTTTAAGAATGACCCCCAAAAATTTTAAATGACCCCCAATTATGGATGTCTGGGGGTCCAAATGACCCCCAGTCGGCGAAGCCAAGGGAAAACCCTGGTAAGTAATTATTTATTTTAAGATCAGTTCAGTGACACACAACTACATGCCAGGCCAAATTTTTATGTATAAATTTTAATGCTTTCACTCAGGCATTGGCCAATATTACACCTTTGTGAAGCAGTCACAATTATCAGTCTTATCTTTAGTAAGATCTGCACTACTTAGTGTTTATTTGTTGACTGGTTTAACCATGGGTTTACTATAAAATTATGAAACATACATGTGTTAGAAATACTGTAAACTGTTTTAATGAATTTTTTTAAAAAATAGGTAAAATTTCCAAATCATATACAAGTACTATAAAGGAAAGATTCAAGAAACTACACCACAAATGTAAATGAGTTCAAACCTATTATTTGTTTATTGTCAATTGGGAAGCAGGTTCTGTCTACCTTAAATAATCCCTCTCCAATGTCTACTTCCTGGGTAGAACCTGTTTTCAGGTAGGAAGTTCCTTGAAAAAATAGTGCAGTTAATAATCTTTCTCAGAGACTGCTATTAGATGGTCTATTTAGGATTTGAACCTGCAACTTTGTGAACTGAAATCAAACATCTAAGCCACTAGGGACCAGGGATGCTCACAAAAAGATTAAATAAAGTTTATTAAACAAACCAAGACCTCCTATAGCTTACCAAGGTATGTTGTAAAATAGTTGTTACATACAAATGTAAAATAATTTAACCTACTTTCCAGGACAAATTTGATCAGCTCCAAGTTGGGTGTTCGACTGAAGCAAAGCAGGTGAAGCACTGATGACCCCTTGAGGTCACAGAGGTCAAGGTCAGCGCCCCGCTCAACAAGAAGACGTGCACACTCATCATTCTCTCCAATCACAGCTTCAATCAAAGGGGAACGGCCACTTGATGACTGGAGATCCATTTGGGCACCTAAAACAGGATGTTATAATCAGTCAATGGAATTTTAGTTAAGAAATCCTTATGCAAAGAAATTGTTACAAAATACATGTATTTCTATTAAAATAAGAAAATTAGTGTACATTTTTTTCTACACAATATAAATATAAACTTTTCCTATCAAGTTAAGTTTAAAGAATAATATTCATGAATGGCAGATATGTATCTATGTCTTCATGGTCGAGAAGTTATGTGGTAGCCTCGCATACTTTACACTCCCTCTCATATTTGAGACTCCCAGTTCCATCCAGTATGATGCCATGTTTTCATGCTTTTTATCTTTTTTTTTTATTTGATTTTTTATTGAAAATATAATTTTGTTGAATATGTTTGATTTTACTTCAAATTTTTTCATAAAAATAAAAATTATCTTTATATTTTGTGAATTTTTGGAACTTTTAAAATAGTGACAACAAACTGATGGAAAAGACCTTTATTTAAACAAAAAGGGACCTGTTGCATGACTGAAAGGGAATATAACAACTAGTCACCATAACTTGACAGATCTTTTTCTAATCACTGTAAACACTTGAATAATTAACTTAATTTTTGTAACTTACTAACTGCTTTCTTAAAAAAGTTACAGGTACTAATTGCACGCACACGCACATATCAAATATGAGAACTCCCACTCAAAGCTCTTTATTTTAAATATTTCATTTGGTTAAAAAACAACTTAAATCAAATGCAACTTTTTGCTAATGTACTTGTTCATCAAATGTTCCTGCAGAGTGCCCATTTGTCAGATATTTATTTGCCCTGTTTAATCACACTGACACAATTATAGTGATATCCAGCTAATTATTAGTGAAGGAAGATACCAGACATATCTCTGGGTAAAACCATTGGCTAACTGCAGGTTAGATGGGTCATATACCGGTAAAGATAGTTCCCACATCAGTGAAGATCCCTTATCTTGGCAGCCATCTTGGATGGTAACTTCAAGGGATTTTCAAATGAATTGTATAGAAGCGTAAATTTGATTTTCTTGTAATTTCTTCATTCTTGTAATTTCTTCATTTGTGGTCCAAAAATCAAAAGCTACGGGTATGCACTATTGGAAAGTCTTGAAATTAATACTTTTAGAATACAATATTTTAAGAATTGATAAATGCATAAAGACTTATTACACAGAAATAAATAATGTTATTGACTCATCCTAAAACAAAATGAACAGTGCATCTTTTTTGGTTGTATTTTCTTTTCCTTACATAGTTTTGATATTTAAAATACTTCATACAAACTGATAAATTTGATATAAAATTCAGTAAAATAGACCGAAAAATCAAAACAGAGTGGTGAGTTTAATACAGCACATATTTCCTGATTTTGGTCTGCATTAGCTTCTGCATTGCAAGATGGCTGCCTTAAACTGTCTTACCAGTGCCTATGACAACACATGGGCACTATCTAAAGTAAAAGCAATCAATAGAAAAAGAAAATAATAAAATACTATTATACTTCAGTTAAGCCACATACCAAAATCAATGAGTAAATTGACAACCCCAATTCTGTTTGCAACAACAGCAAAATGTAAGGGCGTCCGTAACTGTTCGTCCATAATGTTGACATCTGCTCCCTTGTTAATCAGAAGTGAGATTGTCTGTTGAAATAAAAATAAATAAACTGTTAAAAAAAGGCTGTTTCAAAAATAGTTTCTACCAATCACAGGGATGGCACTGGTTGTTTGGATATATTTGGTCATTCGCAACTATATTTGACGCATATTTAAATTTTGCATATTAAACCATTTACAACACCATTCAGATGTAACATCTTAACATATTGCAATTGCTAATTGCTTTTTTATCAATTGGGAAATAGACAACTACTATTAAAGGTTTATAACTTTTATTGATACTAAATATCATCAGTTTTGCATAAATAAACAAACCATGACCTTTTTGATTGAATCAGAAAAGTGACTTATTTAATTGGTAAGGACATATTTTTAATGTAATATATGTTTTCTCTCCTTTGTTAGCAATAATATGAAAAATGGAACAATATCAATGGAAAAAAAAAATAAAAAAAAAAAAAGTATTCAGTATTCCTAACTTCTCTAAAAAATTACTCCTTTTGCTTTAAAGTGACTTTGCCACACTTTAGCGTAAAAACACGACACAATGAAACACAGTCAGTGCCTCATGCATGTCTAAATAATGGTTTCACTATCGAACCCAGTAAGTGTACTGTTTATGACTGATGTAAACAGATAATCTATTTTACTACATGCCAAGTTAAGATATTTAATTGATTATTAAGCTTTATACAGCTAAAATATAGTTCAAAAGCATCTTGAACTTAGGATTCTGCTTAAGAAAACAAAATCTTTGGAAGAATGGAAAGATTACAAACAATATAGTAATTAAATTTAATATCTATTTTCATTTTTCATTGTGGCTCAAGGCAGTTTTTTTTTATATTTGAGCAAAACATTCAAAAATGCAAAGTGTTACCAAGTGGCATTAATTAATACATTCAGCTTAGCATAGTTGCATATTTAGTTGAGGACAACCTGCTTTCAGGACAATATGCTTGGTTGTGAAAAATTGTAAGGTATTCATTTCATGCTAGCATAGAAACAGCAGCACTATATCTGCTGTATGTAAACAGTGTTTAACACGACTTTTGGATAGTGAAAAAATGTGTTTTATGAAACATTATACACAAATTCTCTGCATCCCCTACCCACACCCCCCAAAACAACACAAAAATGCTAAAAAAACAAACAATAACAAAAGTGCTTGAAAAGCTACCTTGATGGAAGAGTGTAGGACTGCAACATGGAGAGGTGAGTAAAGACTTGTCTGTATTCTATGGGACATGAACGGTCCCTTCACTTTGTAGGCTTCACCTGAAACATAATACATACATTATAAAAATACTCTCACACCCTGGTATCTCCTATCTCTTTACTGTTGTTTATAAATGGACACCCCTATTATTCTCTGTAAACAGCAGTAAAATAAGAGTTTGCTTTTACACAGATCCCAAGTGAACCGGGAAGCTCAGTAGAAAGCATGTCATATAAAATTACAGAAGTCCTGGATATTATACAAGACTGAGACAGTCCAAGATCATAACAATGGAATAAATGCCTGGCTTCCTCTTACCTTACAAGGGTTGTTGCAGCTGTTTAGCCATGTTTCAGAATAATTTAACTGAATGTATTATCCTTCCAGGTGTTCACAGCATTCTATCACAGTAATAGCAGCACTATATATGTCAGTGGTCGCATCCATAAAGAATCTTAGTTTAATTCTCTTTCTTAAAATTATTAAATTCTGACATGTCCTTAAAGATTAGAAACTAAGAAATTTCTACGATGAATCGTTTCTGGTAAAATTCCCAGACCCAGTCCAGTCTACAAAATTAATTTTCTTCTTTATCATTTGTTGCTTTTTGGGGGCAATTTATATGTCTATTGTACAAACTAAATTGAATGTTTTGGAATTAAATGCAAATAATAGAGTGAGGTCATTTAAGCATAGACCTTTCCCATAACAAACACATGAAAAATATAAAAAAATATTCTGGTAGGTTTGCCTGGGTTTATCGTCCCACCAACATTAATTAAGTTATCTGGAGACGGTATCCACTTGAAGCAGAAATAATGCTGCCTTCACTGTGTATGGCATGCCATGAACACCTGGCATGATGCCAAAGCCAGTCACATTATCCTGGCACTGGGACAACCAATCGTGTAACTACCCTTGTATAAGCATGAGCATTAGCAAGTGAACTCCCATTATACCACTACCATTTTAACAACCTTGGTATATCGCAGCCCGGTATCTAACCCGAGGCCTCTCGTACCTGTAAGGCCAAGGGTCTACCAATTGCCACACCAGGTTCGGTGGTGGTAGGTTTGTGATCACTCGTTTTACATAATGATTTTTTTATTATTTTATTATTTTGCATCTCTTCTTTTGCAGAAAGTAATGTTTAAATTAAAACAAGTAAAAAAACATGGAACAAAAATAGAATAAACACACTTAAACATGTATTTATTTTTTAAAAAAGAATCAAGATGCATGAGTGTATTTTTAATATATATATATAAACCAACTAATATAATTTGATAATTGATATTACTCACCACTTTTCTTAAAGTTGATATCAAAGCCTTTTGCTATCTGATTCTCTACCATGATTTGGTGGCTACAACGAAGCGCACCAAATAGTGTGGGCTCATCCTCTGGGAGAAAGAATTCTAGAAGAGGGTCAGACATCCTGACTAGGTGGTCATCCTCAGGATCATACAGTGATGGCTTCATGTCCGGATGCAGACTCTCATTAGGAAGGTTTTCTGCCATTGTGTCTACTTTGAAATAATAGAAGACAAAGTAGTTTAAAGTTGTAATCTTCTATTTCCTCTTTTTTTTTCTTAATCCTACTACATGAGCTTCTAATGAGGATGTTGCAGTTGTTTAAAAAACACCTTACTAATTCCACTGTAAGTAAGCCGTTGCTATAATGATCATAAATGGTCCCTGCAATGTATTAAAAAAACAACAACAAACAAGCCAGAGTCACAGAGAGAGACAGACATGCAGCGAGAATGCGCAAAAGACAAACAGATATATAGACATCCTGATAGAGAGGACAGTCAGAGAGATGGAAGAAAAGCAGAATGAGAGATGGACAGACGGACAGAGAGACAGACATAACGACAGGCAGAGATAAGCAGACAGATGTATGTATGGATCATGGGTTGATGGACGGATGGATGGACAATCAGTCAGACACAGAGACAGACTGAGAAACAGACGAGGAAATGCATAAAACATGATAAAACACAACCTAATGAAATGTAAAAAGACACAAAAACGGAGGCGAGGGGAGCGGATAGATCATACAGATTATTCGCAAATGATGATAGAGAGTTAGAAAGTAAGATAAGCAGAAAGTGAGAGACATAAATAGACACGCAAACAAACAGATTGTAGACAGACAAGGTATTTTTAGTTGAGAATCTGTGAAATCAGAGTGAACATAAAGAGAAAATGAGAGACTTGATAACAAATTACACCATCACTCACCATTCTGACAAGTACAGTGTATAATAAACGCTGAAAAGCTATATAAACAGTCTGAATTTATCAAAAAAAAACCAGCTGACATGATGCAATTATATCATATAATAATTGAATAAATGTATCCATCTTATCTGTTCAGAAATAACTTACCTTTTTGTGAAATTTTCAAGGCTTAACTTAACAAAAATACCAATTGACAGGCAACGATCTAATGTAACGTTTAACAGGCAGGCGAATGTTTACATCCGACCAACATGAGCTGGGTACCAGCTCTCAGCTCTAAGCCAGCACCATATTGATAGCTCATACTCGAGAACCAGCCGATATTAGGTCATGATCTAAAAATAGACATTACCTGTCAGCGCTCCTTAAAATAGTCTACATTCTCCTTTATGGACATAGGTAGACTGTAAAGTTATTTAATGTGAATAATGTAAGTGTGATAAAATGGTTGGTTTCATCTAAATATGTTTATAGGTCGTTTGTCACGCGATATATGGAATAGAGCCATATAAGCACAATACTGGTTAATAACGATGTGTTAATTGTATTGTAGGGTCATGCATATTTATTTCTTGCATTTTTTCGAGTAAGAAATGATGATGATGAGGAGGAGGATCATTGTCACTGAAATATCTGTGACATGACAATAAAATGCATACTTAAAAAAATAATGGTTAAATATATTATATTGGGGACATGATTCGCCACACTTGTATAAAAATACGCCACAGATGAATAATGAATAATAATATTGATTATTGTGAGGACAATATTGTGAATATTTACGATTTTTTATTAAAAGATGTAATAAGTAATCGAAACAATATTGAACCACACGTACTTTTGTCTTCCCAATCAAGAGAGTTATTCACATTTTCTCAACATGTCGTTATCTCTCTAACGGAGAGTTATCATCGATAAACGTTCATGTTCACCTTATTTCATTCACAAATTCAAGTGTTCTTATAATATTGTGATTATATTTCATTCATGTTGTGATGTTTTGTATTTTTTTTATTCATTATTATTAAACATAGAATTAAGAATAAAAATATTTATTAGAAATACTTAGTTATTGTGTAACCCTATACAGAGATAAAATGAGTGGAACGCGGCGAAATTTTATGTGCCTATTAACAAGTCAATCAGCAAGTATTTTCCGCATCAATATCTTTCATCACACCTGTTGCCCATCATTTTACTACAGTGGCGAATCGTTATTGTGACGAATTCGTTATAATACCTTTTTATATACATCCATACACGGAACTTTTTTCACAACGCGAAAGCACGAATCCCCCAAAACGACAAACTAGAATTAATGAGTGACGTCAACGTTTATGTATAGAATGCCGTAAATAATAATTCCACATGACCCTTTAGATCGGAAACATAATGGTGTGCTTTTGATCTATCATTTCGCATGATTTGAGGGTATTATGCTTGGGCATTGTTTTACAGCAATTTTTGGAATTATATGAAGAGTAGAACTGCGTGTAGATCCTGTACTTGTTTGTTCTGTGGTTCAATAGGAATACATAAAAAGGACTTGGGAGAATAACCACAAATATTCAAATATGAAAAACCACTGGACTAATGAACATGCAATTTAATGTAAAAGTGACAAAACACAGAGACGAGACATCACACACACACACACACACACACACACACACACACACACACACACAGAGAAAGAGAGAGAGAGAGAGAGAGAGAGAGAGAGAGAGAGAGAGAGAGAGAGAGAGAGAGAGAGAGAGAGAGAAAAACAGCAGTTTACACGGACAGTCGGCAAAAAGGTCGATCGGTAAAAGGGCTTACTTAGACCTTGTTTTAGTTCTGCGCTCCAATCCCACATTTTCAGAATGTTTCTTTTTTTTCAAAGACAAACAATGCAAAAAATATACCAAATCAAAGTCAGACAACTAACATTAGGAACCTGCACTGAAAATTGAAAAGTAACCAACCAATACTATTTACAAACGATATAGTAATTTTAATAGTAACTACGAAAATACGCCAAAAGCCTCGACAATTTAACAGTTCCTAACCAGTGAATAGTTCGAAATAAAACAGTCCAACTAGGTGTGACGCATATGTCTTATTATTGTAGACATACGTTAAAATGCAGTCACGGCATATGTCAAAAACCATTATCTACAATTTTTTAACAGAAAGGAAATTATCCAATTTAGAAAAAAACAATAAAAAACAACAACAACGAAACAAAATGTAGTATTGTGAAGCTACAATATTGTAAACTGGATCCAAAAGTAATAATATATAAAACGTAGCTCAATGAAAAGTCTGTCAAGTTGATAAAACAATAAATTGTGAGTACTGATCCTGGTATCTAAGCATGCAGTAGGTCTCATGCCGTATATGTTCACAATATTAGGTGATTGACAACCAAGCGTGACAGTTCTGCTCTTTGTTATTTACAATTATTTTTTTTCCTATTCCATAAAAAAAGAAAGCACACTCTAGGCTATAAACGTCACCTGATACATGTAGATCTACAGCATCAAATCTAAACTGCCATTAGATAAATATATGACCTTTTCAATAAGCTGGTTGATTTTCATACATTTATTTACACAGAATGAACACATTTTCGAAACGGCCAAAAGTTTTTAATTTGTAAGATTTTTATTTTATGGATATATTATAATATAATACCACAATGTGCCAGTTTTGTTAACATATCACATGTAAACAAGTTAATGGCAATCTTATGTTTATCCTTATACAATCCTGTGACTGAACATATAAAGTCAGTAATTTATTGTGGTTTATTATGACATTCATTATGCCAATTTCATTTAACTTGTCAAGAAAATAAACATTATGAATTCCCGTCCGTAATGGTTTTTTTTAGATAGCAGATTTCAGCAGGATTCTTATGCCTAATGTGTATATGTCTAGATATTATATATGTTTATGTTTTATATGTTTCCAGAACTCTGAGCAGCACATTAAAAAGAGTGATCATTAAAAAATAAAGAATATTTATATATACATTTTAATGAGTCAATCTTGAGGTTAATATCAGTATAATTCTAATAACCGTCTCTTAAAAAGTACACTGGAAATACACACATATTTTCTAATACACATTTCTTTTTTTCAACTATGTTGTCCTTAGGTTTAAAGGCGCTGTTAATTTAATCAACATGTTTTCTCTACCAAATACAATCTTAAGACAAGTTTCTCGAAACGTATACCTTGAGAACTATAAACATTTCGTTTAATCCACTGGTAAATACGCTCGTCTGCACATTAAGGAGTATTACGTAATATGGCATTGGTTCCAGGGGAATTAAATGGAACTAATACGATTGGAGATTTTGCTCAAGGCGGAATTATAGGACAAACGGCAAAATCTCTTGCCGGTCTTTTCTCGCGCATGACTGAATATCACTTGTATTCTTGTATCCAAACGGCGATTTCACAAATTACGGTTTCTTGGTTTGTAAACTGAATTGTAATAGGCCAATTTCAAACGCTGTATAAATCTTTGCCGAACGATGCAGTGTTTATGCGAGTGAAAGTGGATTCACTTTCATGTAAAATGGTAAGTCTTCATAGCCTAGACTATTTCCGTAGCTTGCAAATAACGCCTTTTCACTACCAACTTATATCATTTCGACAAAGACACACATTATATAAATAAAACATACATGCTAGACAAACACGACAAGGTCTCTATGAGAATTAAGTACAATATATATATATATATTCTTTTTACTTAGTGCTTGTCTTGCCTTTTTGTCTATTCTGATGTCAGTACATGTATTTTCAAATTTAACGATTATCTTTCTTCTAAAAGAAGCCAAATTTTGAGCTCAACGTGGTGATGAGGCTATTTAGCACACATATTTGCTAACGTGTAATGCGTAACACCTATATGTACTAATGCATGGATGAATATTAAAAAAGATATAACATGGTTGCTGTCTTTTTTAATTTGAAACGATCAATAAAATGGGCTAATTTACGCACTACCAACACCGCACATTTTAAAGATATCTCTTTATTTCTCTTTCAAAGGTGTAAAACGTTATTCAAACGACAGTTTTAATACTATAAGTCTACAAATTACACGAAATAAGGACTTTAGTTTAGCTGTTGTGTTGGTGATTGATAAGACGTTGAGCTAACAGCAATTCATGCATATATGGTCAAAACGTTACAAGAATAATTTTATTGTATATCAGACCATTATTAAACGGTAAATAGGCACCGGACCCCTCCATACTAAAACACCCCCCACCACCACCAATGCTAAAAATAATATGGGTATAGGCAGACCCCTTCCAACCACAATTTCGTTTCACAACTTGGAAGATGTCAGCCTATAACCCATACCTTCAAGACACCAGAACATTCAACTAAATACCCCATATTGTGGGTAAAACAGGGGTCCAGTGCCGTACATCCTTAAGGTGAACCTAGGATAAATGTTAGGCGGTGAAATTCACAAACTTTCATATTCATCTTATATAAGTACCAAAAAATACGAAACTATCCATTTTTTCAAGCTTCTTAGCTGTGTAAATAGGTAATCGAAACCTGATAGATGCCCATTTTTGGCACATTGGTCAAAACTCTTTAAGTCATGCTTGGGCAACTTGACGGGGTCACGATAAAATACGAATGTATGTGCAGACCCTTTAATAAACCAGTTGTCATCAGTCAGTCAGTCAGTATATCTATCAGACCAGAGGCACATTTATACACAAGTTTATAAACATGCATACGTATCATTGGTATTGTGGGTTAAACATGTTTCTACTTTTTCCAAATTTTTGTTATACTAACTGTGTAATACTAACTGTATTTAGTTTTTAACTTATGATGCGAATAGGAAAGTCATATGTAGTGGTAATAGCATACCTAAAATAAGAAAAGGTCTTATCAAAATTTTCACAGATATTTAAATCTACTCTACCTCTAGACAAAGGCAAACAGGGTAAATGTAAATGTGACAAAAACACAGAGATGAGATATAACACACAAGAAACCCATCAGTTACCGCCTTGGAACGGTCAGTCGGCAAAAGGACCGACTGGGGTGCTTAAACCTGGTTTGTGGAGCGCTCAAACCTCGCACTTCCTGAAGGTTTTTCTATTAAAAAAACAGTGTAAATAAAAATATTCCGTCAAGTATAGAAAGTATGTACAAAATACATGTACATATATAGAATTTAGAACATAGCAAGCGTCTAAACATTGATTGTGTAAGATAAACGTGCGGACCAAGTTTCAATTTAAACTGTCTAAAAAGACAACGTTATAGGACCGTCCTGTGACTGGAAAACAAGATAGAGATGTACATCAGAACAGTAATTGGATTACTTCGAGATCTTAAAACACAGTAATCAAGTACAAGCAACGTATCCCTTGTTAAGCAATACCATTAATAAACGAAATAGTTTTTTTTTTCTTATTTTAAAAGGCCTGTAATTATCAATAATTAGTATTGTTACTGTTAATCAATTAAATTGCTTCTTAAGAGTCATTATTCTGAGATTGTTATCGGAAAACGAGGCCTAAGTAATGCAATTCGGCACTGAAACGGACTATAACTGTCTTTGTTCATCGAATTTTCTATGTTGTGATTTAATTCAATTCACATATACTTTTCTTGTTTTCAAATTAACGTAGCTAGAGTAAAGACAATTAGTGTTCGTTACAGCTGCATAAGACACACGCACACTACTTTTTATAATAAATAATAAATAAAAACCTCATTTATATAGCGCTCTTATCATAATATATATGTTTAAAAGCAATTAACAAAATACCTACATTATTTTTAAAGAACATCAAAAACATGATGAAACGTCAATTTAGCATTTAAAAGTTAGATATTTAAAATAGTCCATAAAAAACTTCTTACTTATAGTCAAACAATAAGAGATACATAGATTAAAATGAAAATTAAAACAGAAATAATAAACAGATATCTTCACATTGAATATAGAAATGATGACATGGTGTAAGGTCCATGTTAAGATTCACGCTAAAATGTTAGATGACGTATGATAGCTTAAAAAGATGTGTCTTAAGGTTCTTTTTAAAGGTTACATTTTACATGTACACAAAAATTAATTTGGTTCTACTGTTATATTATAAAAAACAAATTAATTATGTCGTTTAACTATATTTCTTTTTTAAATGTCTTATAGTCACACAACTATGTTGAAATTCCATCCTCCAACATAAAATTACCGGATCATAAATAAAATATATTTACTTAATATAAATTCCATTTATAAAAGACCTTCTCTCTAGTAGCAATTATTTAGAAGTATATAAGTTGAACCTTCATCTCCGTGTTTCGATGGTAATTTTGACAGCTGTCTCGTACACACACTAAATGTTTTTTTTCGGGTTTGCAATGTAGCACATTCTACTGTTATGCAATACTTAAACCTCCAAATCGGATAAAATATATTCCAAGACCAGACTGACTTACATGTAGAATGAACTGTAAGCACGCACACCATTACTTCATAATTGAACAAAGCACATACCATCATAAACGACGTCATAATTTAGTTTAAACATATTTAGTAAAGTATTTAAGATATAAATGTTATTATAATTATATATTAATATTATAATTCAGTTGTATGTACGAACTGAAGAAGAGGTCCATTGAACGGGCATGGTGTCATAAGCGCACAGACTGTCGTCATAAATAGTCTTGACATCATAAGACAATCGATTTGGGAAATAGATTTTCGTTCTCATTCAGATCCGTAAATTTTATCACTCCGGCCTAGGGCTTTCGTGATTAAATTAATACTCATCTGAACTCGCAACCGTTATATAATCGGCATTAGATCAGGCTAACTTAAAATCTATATCCATTCAAACACATCCTCTAAGAAATTTTGTCTTAAAGGGACACAAATGCGATCTACTATGCGAACTACACTTTACGCAATGTTGATGGGTTGTTTCCCCTGTTTGACTGTTCTATTTCACTCCCGCGTACTTCCTGGTTATCTTTTTTTAAAAGAAAATCAACAACTGACGACATTGCATATTTTATTTATTTATTTTTTATCATAATTTAATACTTATGCTATTATTTAAAATAAAACCGGTACTTTCCAAGATAGGGTTATGTTTCAAGTGAAGGTCATGTGAACGAAAATAACTATGTTTGCTTTTGGTCAACAATACGAAAAAATAGGGAAAGTAAAAGGAACAGCTATTCTATTGCAGTAAAATAGTCCGATTTATGGCGTGATATATCGTTTATTTTATCATGGCAGAATGCTTCTTTGTTTATAGAGGTAAAATATTGATTGTGTTAGAATTGGTGATATAGTTTATACACTTGTTTAACAAACGTGACGTTATAGCTGAATAATTATTAAAGCTTGTACATTTGTATATGTTTAGTTCACGATCAGTGCTTTGCCTTGCATTCAAAATGTACTGTATAAGAACAGGAGCCAATTCATTATTTGGGAAATAGTTTATGTTACAGTAGACCTTCCACTTTAAAAAAGTAAGACATTTTGAAACTTTCTTTAAAGTGAAATATAATTGGTTGAATTAAATAAAATGGAGCATGTTCACAAAGACTGCCTGTAAAACGTCACTCACTTAAAAACTTTAAATACAAAAAAGAAGTTGTTTAATAACAATTATAAATGGTCCATAGTTAGAAAAAAGAAAAAAAGCTATCTTGCGCCACAGTATGGGCTATTTGTGTTAGTCTATACAGTGGCAGAAGTAGTCGCGCTTTACTGAATTATTTCCCCTGTTCATTATTGAAATGCATTTTTATGGGGACGATAGTGTAGCTGGTAAAAACAGGAAATCGTAGCTGTTCTGTGAGACATTTTTCAGAGAAAAGAACTGGGTATTCCGTTTTCAACATTGTAGCTTGCATCAGTAATTAGACTTATAAAAAGGAGTTGGCATTTATAGGAATTCGCAGCTGTTTAGCGAAGTATTGTTTAACAAAGGAAACTGAGTATACCGATGTTAGCAATGCATCTTGTAGACACAGATGTATCAGACAACAAGGAAAAACAACGTAGCAAACACTCTACTTCCCATCAGAGTTATGATTCGTTACTGTCAAATGTTTATGTAATTAATCGACAGTGTAAGAGAATGTTTAGTTCCTAGGATAGTCATCTTCTTGTTTAAAGCGCATGCTCTCTACGGCGCTTTATATGTACCACGTCCTAGCTCTTCCTCGTTGTCGTTCTGGTCCACCTCGAGTTGTGTAATTACAGAACTATTTTCCATACTTTCGGTTTGTTGTGTGTTTATCACATACTGGCGTTGGAGTCTAAGACAGAATATTTTCTTTAGGCCAAAAGTAACAGAACGCTTGCAAACAATACAGAACTTGAAACTGCTCTTCCTAAATAAGAAATTATTATGACAGGGAATATATCAATGGATGAGAAAACCCAATGTATTCTATGATAATTAGGACATTAAACAATAACCTTTAACGTGAGATAAAACTGCAAACACTTATATTATTAGGCAAAGGTTTATAGTAAAATAAAATAGTTCGTCACTAATTAGGTCGTTTAGAGCGTTCATCTTCAAATCATTAATATGCTGCGAATCTTCTCATGATATATATGTCAATATGCGAAACAATAACGTGTTATGCTAATTATCGTTCGACCGGAGGCGGGAAGCGTTATGAATTATTTAGCCTTGTTTACTTAAGCTAACAAACTTGCAATGGTTCGACATATGATTTGAAAGGAAGTATCTCTCGTATTTAAACACAATTAAAATTTGAAAGATTGCGAATGTTATTGGCTTTATGTTCAGGGCATGTACTTTAACGAATTCATGAATAAGCAGGTTTGTGAAGGCAAATGTTCTGTACTTTTCACATTAGCATCGTCTGCTTTTATGCCATCCTTTCAAAACAGTTTTGTTGCAAAACTCTGAAGTGTTATGCCATACATATATACCCTAAGCACACATGAAGACGCCGGTAATTTTGACCTAGTATCGAGTGGCTCACATTTAACTGCATATTCCTTTACCAATCAATGGAACTTCATGTTTGTCCTCATAATGTCGGCATTTTTATTCCCTGCCAAATAGGAGCATTTAGTAAGGTAAAAAAGTTCATTAATTGTTGTGCGTGTTAATAAAGCAACTTGTCTAATATAAAAATGAAACATATTCGTAAAAACGTTAATTTAATGGGTTTAATAAAAGTAGTTTCACACTTGGATATTTGTATTTCTTCTTTTGGAAAGCATAATACTGAAAATATTATGAAATAATTTTATTTACAAAAGGGACAATTCCAACTTACCCAGTCGACGCATTTGTCATTCCAAGGCGATATCTGTTAGGTTTGCTCTTTTCGTCTTGGTTTTTCCTTAAGCTTTTACATTTGACTTGCATGTGAATACTTTAGTCCCGCGCCTTTTCAAATTTTAAATTCAGCTGTAATACACACAGGACCTATTTTTTCGTATCGATTAGCGCGACGCTTGCTAAGAATACATATTGCCTTTATTAAACAGGCTTTGTGGTGTCTTTTTCTTAGCTGATGTGGCAGTAACATATGTGTATATGACTTACTTTGAATTGTGGCAAGGTTCATTATATAAAAAACAATGGGCTATACTACGACCAACGTATTAGCAAATAAATAAATAGTAACATTGTTTCTGCAAATAAATAAATAATATGGAGAAATCCATATAATTCTCTAACTTGTTTGCGATTGTTTGACAGCATTGACTACTCGCCATCTTAAGTGTATTTGTACCGGAATAACAGGTCTATGACTATAATATTGAGTGTATAAGTTTGACAGACCTTCTTGTCATATCGCCTGATTCATTCCGTATACCTATATCAGCGTGTCTGTGTGTGCACGCAAGTCACACAAGTGCCAATAAATATGTAAGTGTAAAGCCACGATTTCAATATTTCTTTAATAGTTGCAATAGTATTTCAATATGCCCAATTGTACAGTTTGAACAGAAACTCAAATCAACTTAAAAACTGGAAAAAATCAATCTAAACACACATATTTTAATATGAATTGCTACGTTGTCCTAGTCAGATGTTGTCTCAGATTTCTTTTTCAATAACGCATATTTTTACTTATCACAATATATAAAACGGCACAATTACTGCAATGTAATTAGTGTTGAATTTTATAATACCTGGGACCAATTGTATAAAAAGTGGTAAAACTTTAACCAGTGGTTAATGTTTGGTTACCTAATCAATTTTGGTTAACTCGCTGATTAGCAATTGTTTAAATGTTTTTGTTAATTTAACCGGTTCCAATTTTAACCATTTCCCCAGTGGTCTGTAAAATTATAACCAAAAATAAAAATGGCCGCTCATTTTTCAGAACCAATTAAAAGGTTTCATTGTGGGATACTTTGCTTAATTTCACTTTTGGTTAAACTTTTGGTTAAGTAACAAACAGTTAACTGCCTTTATAATTAAATAGATAACCACTTTGGTTAACTAACCAAGCAAGTTAAACTTGACCAGTTGTTACAAAATAACCAAATGTTAACCTTGTCCATTGTTTAGACAGTTGGGTGTTTGTGTGGTTCAGCATGATTCAGGTTCGAATTGTATGATGATTGTTACATGAATATAGTTTTAACAAATCATGTAGTTATCATATATAAACAAAACGTACACGTTGCACATCTCGAATTGATTGCTTTGCTGTTTGCCAATAACTTACAAAAAATCGTGTCTGTAATAAATGTGTCTATATAATAATAAATGTCAAATAACGTAATTATCCATTGTTAAATGCCCACAGACACCTGAAAATTGTAACTACACGTAATATATTACCGTACGAGCTTATCAGCTTTATACAGCTTTTTACACTTTAGCGCAAGTTTAAATCCAGCATGTATTGAAACTCCTAAAGGACATTGTCATTTCACAAATCGCAATCAGTGAATAGCTGAAATTAGATAAATACATTCTTAAAAATATAATACTATGAGACAATAATGGTGTTATTAATAATATAAATTTGATTTCCGTGTCTTTGAAATTACTGACTATAAAACAATTTCTTTTACACATTTTCAACTTTCTTCATAATGCTTCTGTCGGGTGATTTAAAAGTACTTTCTTCTCTGTATAATGCCAATCACAAACTGGTTTTATTTTTTGAAACGTATTCAATTACACTATAATCCTAAGGACCATAAACGTTCCATTAAATCTCATGCCTTAGGCAAGCTACCGCACTTAGTAATATGTAATTTGACACATATATCTTAACAAGAATTATTGTGATAAAACAGGAATGCGTTTCAACATAGACAAATTAAAGTTCTTACATGTAAAACGTAAAAAATCCCGAGACTTTTGAACATTTGCACTAGAAAAAAAACATGGATTAACCTGTTTGTCCTCTTCACGTGTTCACATGTACTGATACATTTAAAATAGCCCGTTTCTGTTGAATGAGCCCAAATTTAAAGATCGTGCAAATTAAATAGGCATTTTTTCTCTGGGCACTCACAACCAAAAAACTTGATTCAATTTTCTTAAAACGTATACAATGACGGGGATTGACAGGGACTAATTAGCGAAATAGTGACCGGACTAGCAGTGTTTGAAGTGACAGACAATGGGGTGCCTGCTGGAATTACCAGTATCATGAGCATCCACGATCGATAAGGCAATCAGGTGGAAGTGATTTAATGGGACATGCTACCGGCATCAATTAAATCATTCTACTCCATTTTACCGATTACTCGAATAGTGATTTTTATTCTCGAGTATAATAATTCGATCGGGTACTTGAGTATTCGAGTAATCATTGACATTAGTAATTATAACGTCCCGTTAAATTCCACGATGTTTACAGTCTTATGCAACTTAAAAAAAATTGTATTATTTTGGTGGTTTATGCACCAACCTTGACTTTCAGACAGTCATTGACAAACATAAACAGATATTGCATAATTTCAATATCAAAATAGAAACAAAGCAAGAAAAACTTCCTTCCTTGTACTGGATTCCTAAGCTTCACAAAACACCATACAAGTCACGATTCATAGCTAATGCCAGCTCTAGCACCACCACTCACATATCTAAACTACTTACGTCTTGCCTTACAGCCGTTCGCAATCACGTTGTCAAATATTGTGAAAAAGTGTATGAAAATTCAGGAATTAATATTTTTTGGTCTATTAAAAATTCTTCAGAAGTCTTAGACAAGTTTCGTACTTTAAACTTTCATTGCTCTGCAGTTAATACTTACGATTTCTCTACGCTGTACACTTCTTTACCTCATGATTTAATTAAGACCAAATTGATTGCTCTTATTGAGAAAACATTTGCTCGAGAGCAACGTCTATATATTGCATGTCATGAAAGTATTGCTTTTTTACCAACACATTCTTAGAAAAGTTTACTATGTGGACTTGCACGGATGTTTGTGAAGCTTTACGTTTTCTATTAGACAATATTTACATAAAATGCGGTGACACTTTATTTAGACAAGTAATTGGTATCCCTATGGGAACCAACTGTGCACCATTAATTGCAGATTTGTTTTTATACTGCTTTGAACGTGATTTCATGTTAACTTTATCCCCTTTAAACCAAAGCCACATTATAGAGGCTTTCAATTTAACGTCACGCTATCTTGACGATATTCTAACTATAGATAATCCTTTCTTTTCTCAAATGATCCATCTGATTTACCCTCCAGAACTTACCCTTAATAAAGCAAATAACTGACATTTTAATGCAGCATTTCTAGACATTGAGATCAATATTTCCAATGACAACGTCTCTACTAAAATCTATGACAAGAGAGATGATTTCAACTTTAGTATTGTGAATTATCCATACCTTGATGGTGATTCACCTCGTGCTACCTCCTATGGTATTTACATATCACAACTTACAAGGTTTGCACGAGTTTGTACTAAAGTAGAAGATTTCAATGCTAGAAACCTGTTTATTTCTTCTAAACTGTTACAGCAAGGCTTTCGTTTTCATAAATTAAGAAAGGCGTTTTCAAAATTCTTTCACCGCAATGATTTTATTGCTTCTAAGTATAATAGCAGTATGAAAACACTTATGCAGAAAGGCATAAGCCATCCTGCATTTTATGGAAATGTTTTATACAAGTTAAAGAAGATCAAGGGTCTCAATAACTTTGCTGACCACTTTACAAAACTTATCAGAAAATGTATTGCAGACGGTTACAACCCGGGAATACTTCGATGTACTGCATTGCTTGCAATTGACCCTTTTACAGTCAAGAACTTGCATTGCTTTTAAATTACACGATGACCGGACAGGCCGTTGAGACTATATGAAAACAGTGACTTAAAGCCATAATTGGACAGTCACTGTTGGATTTCTTGTCTCTTCATCTCTCCAGTCGTGCCCTATATAGGTGGGACAACTTGAGCAGTCTCCATACCCTTTACGTGAGATTGCACAGTAGGTATAACATCGGGATTTTTTTTAATCTTTATCATATATAATATGTCAACTGCGGATAAATCCTCGGCGTTTATAATATGTTTTTTAAACGATTAACTCTAAACAATACTACGTTTTATTTTGTTGATTTTCTAAAATTCTATTGTTTCTTCCATATTGTTTACATTTCACTTTTGACACTTTTGGCATATGACGTCATGGCATTTATGACGTCGTTATATGGTTCTTATAATATATCAGCGCTTGTACTGCTTTATTTTATTTTAAACTACTCTCTCATTTGGAATTTTTTGGTTGCCGAGGCTTTTATCTACTGTAAATACTGTACATATGTTCATTATATCTGTTTTAACTCCCGATGCAGGTGCTTATTGTTAGTTGTGTCACTTTGACGGGATACTTTTATTTACACTGTTTGTTTGATAGAAAAACCGTCAGGAAGTGCGAGGTTGGAGCGCTCCACAAACCAGGTTTAAGCACCCCAGTTGGCCATTTTGCCGACTGACCGTTCCAAGGCGGTAACTGATGGTTTTTCTTTTTGTGTGTTATGTCTCGTCTCTGTGTTTTTTGTCACATTTACATTTACCTTGTCTGCCTTGGTCTGCAGGTAGATAAAATTTAAATATCTGTGAAAATTTTGATAGGACCTTTTCTTATTTACCTATTAAACATGAAACGCTCTATTTAAATCGATGATCTATACACATACCGTTAGCTTCGTATTTTTCTTCTGGACCTATAATTGTAGTCGTATCTCTAATAAAATAACATCCTTTTTTGACTAATTTTTAGTCCGTACATTATTGACGTGGGGCTTGTTTTTCAAACATGATGCCTAATCTTTTCTTGCTAAAACTTTCTAATAAGTATGCCTGAGCTTTCGTCAGAGCTTAAGGCTTCAATTGGTGAGTTTGTTTCAAATATAATTATTAATTTTTTATTATTCTTTTTGCTTAAAGTATTTATGTAATTCTTAAAGTATTTACGAAGTAGTTGTATTGCTGTGGAGATGTTAGAATTTTGGACAGAAGTATTCTTAAATAACATCAGTTGTTTAGTTATGCTTGTTCTTTCTAGAATTGCACTTGAACTTTCGATAAATTGCCACGAATGGGATTTTGTGCAACACTGTTTGATTTCCATTCCAAATATTTTATTATTCTTATCAATAAAAATGGGATTTCATATATTTTATACAACCGTTAACATAACTAACTTCATTTACTCCAACTATGGTGATTTGGAAATAAATATAGACATGAAATGAATTAACTAAAAAACTATGTAACGGTATTAGAAGGAAACAGTTGCAGTCCATTTCAGTTCCGAATTGCATTACTTCAGCCTCGTTTATCCGATACAGTCGCAAAAATCCACTACTGGGAATCCATTGTATTGATTACCAGTAACAAGACTAATTATTGATAATTACAGGCCTTTTAAAAGCCAAGGAATCCTTCTTCGTTTATAAATAGGACTTATTAAGTAGCGAGTAACTTGATTGCACTTCATTACCGTGTTAGAAGAAACAAAAGTAATCCGATTTCTAATCTGCTATGCTTAGATGTACCTGATGTCGATATCTAGTATTCCAACACGAGTTTTACAATACGAGATTTTACGCCGCCTTTTAATGCAGTCTGGTAGCAGCTATGGTATCATCTTGTCTTGTCTTGATTTGGCTTCACTAACAGACATCTCCCAGCGGAGATTTCGCTTAAGCTAAAATTGTGAATGCTAAATATTTGGCTTCAGCTGTCGTCCTTGCTGCAATGCTATTTCTGTATATGTCTTATCATTTCAGCTAAGTAAAAACGTTTTTAAGAAGTTATTTTTTATTTATTTTTTATTCTTCCTTTTAGATAGTATCTCGAGATCAGAGTTTTCATTATATAATATACATGAACGTAGTGACTGACCCTACTTCCAGTTCTGTCTTTACCTTACCTGATAAAATGGACAGCGAAGCCTTCAGTAATGCACGCCTTAGACCAAACAATTATAAATAGGCAACGTTTGTGAGGTTACTACCAACAAAATGTCACAATAAATCCAATGTTTCACGCATAGTGTGGTACAATAACTGAGCTGAGTCAGCAAAAAGGTATTTTCCCAACAAAGCTATCAGCTGTGACTTCGGACCACCTTCATCGAAAAGACTCTATTTGACCAAGGATGGAACGCCTTCTGTCACCCAGGAAATACCTTTATCTTGTGATATGAGACTGACACAGTTGACTAGAGAAAAGACCAAATGAATCAAATGAATCGAATGCGAATAAGAAGTCCCGTGCAGATATCAATTTTGTTTGAGGCCGGTTTGAGTAGAGATATATTAAGCAGAGGTAAGCTTCTTACAGGTTCATGTGTACATTAGGCATGTTGACACTAAAGAAACGCTCTTTCTCAAACTTATATTTGTCTGAGGCAGGGAAATAAATGTTTGTCAAAAGTCGGTCCTTAACCAAAAGTCAACATTTGTTGCTGTTTTCGATTAGAAATTAAAGGGGATTATTTATTTCTTATTGGCAGAAATGTATTTCTCTGATATTGGCGCTGTTCAGCTTGACAGTTAATATCAGCTAGTTATTTTAATTGTTAGACAAAGACGTCGCAAGGTTTAGTTTATTACGACGAAACCCATATTTTTCTTAAAAGGTGTGCTCAAATCTGGTTCAAAAGTTTAGATTTTTTTTCTGATAACTACTTTTAGATTAACATATAGACACGGTTTTTAAAATTGTCTTTGATCAGTAAACCACACCAAACATTCATTGTCACAATATGTACTCATATATTCATTTATAAAAAGGAAATCAAATAGACAAACAATACATTCGAAATTGGATGGTTTGTTCGATATTTACATTGGAGATGCCATTATGTGTAAGATTGATATTGTTTCGGCTTTGTAGTAAAGAGCTAAATTGATAATACATAATTTGAATATCGAAGGAAATGACAACTTAGTATCTCTTAATTCTTATACAACTTAATACCATTATTTTATTCGAAACCATGTTAAAACTGTAGTGTTTTAACTTTAAAGGCAAAAGCATATGCATGATTTTATAAAACTTAGGCCTTTTCTTACTATATTCAATACAGACATCTGTATAAATACATGGTTGGATGTAGATCCAAATCGGTGTAAATTAATAATGCATATTGACAGAATAACTAAAGTAATTAGGGATTTTGGTGACAGTCATTTAGCAAGACACAGGGACAGACATTCAAACATCGCCGAGAAAAAACATTTATCAGTAGCTTTTAGTGGTTCAGCCATCCTGTTAAGGTGACCATTTGGAACATGTATAATAATGTTATCACTGGAACAGTATTAGAATACATGACAAAGTCCTTTGAGCATTGCAACATATGTAAAGTATACATTGAAGTCACGCCAATTTGCTGCATTCCAATACCCGACAAACCCATCCTAAAGGACGACGCGCGGAAGCGCGGAGTCTTCTGTGATAACCGATCGGAACACCTAGGATAATTCAAGAATCATCTCTCGGATGTATGTATGTAGTCGATTACCTTTGTCATTTCCCTAAATGGGACTACTTTTGTGACAGACTTCAAAACAAAGATGGCAGCTCGGATGACGGTTCACTACAGTGAGATGCCTGTCAAACTTCAATTTATGGCGGCTTCAAATTTAAATGATCCAATTTTAATTTGCTAATTGCAGCAGATACACAGCTGTCAAACGATGCCATTGTTTATGTTTTGTGCGAACTACATTTTAAGCGTATTCTTCTTCCGATTTCCGTTTAACAAAACGATCGTGATTTCAGTAAGTATCATTGAACTGGATACATTAGATGTATGATTGTCCCGAGGACGGAATTACCCGAGGAGTTCCGATTGCTGTGATCAAGTTTGCTGATTGCCACTGGAGAGTCATGTGACCAGGATGTTTACCGATAAGATCTAAGCGGTAATCAGAAATACGGTTCATTGTCAAGCAATAATCTAAAAAATGTCTTAAAATCCAAAGTCACATAAAAAACTGTCGTGATTGTCACAATAAAAAACTGTCATCAGGTAATGATAGTCAAAAATGTTTAATTTCAATTATATTCTGCTTATGTACAATTTAACCTTCTTCCTATACATTTCTTTTTCTTTTTATTTTTGCCATATTTCTCTTACTGGTACAATAAATACTTTTGCGTCGTCTTTGATGCTTTGCATCAATGTTCTTCTTGTAATCTGTTGAGTGTCCATATGGATGCGGGCCTTGTATACACAATGAACCATTTTGACAACCCTACGCCACTTTTATAATACATTAACGTCTAGGGGATTTGAATCATTTTTAGTTTTGCACCTGTTTCTATAAGCTATATCGCATTTTTGTTTCTGTATATAAATTATAATCAAATATTTAGGACGATAGAAATGATGACACAGTTTAAAGGAACAATATTTTTAAGTTAATGGAAACTTTAAGTAATAAGTAATAGTAAGTAATTTACAAACAGAAGGTGCTGCTAAGTTTTATTTAACAAAATATGCTAATTGACGGAAGGAAGCAAAGTTTAAATTTGTAAACTATTAATTGTACTTCTATTTATAAAGCATCATAAAATAAAATTTCTACATGTAATCTATGTTAACATATCACATGGAAGTAAGGTAATGGCAGTTTTATAAATAGATTAAAAAAATTTTTTTAAACGTTTTTAGGAAATTATATTTTTTTTTGCTGTTTTTTTTCCGGTATTGACAAAACAAGTTGCATGTTGTCTCATACATTTTATCACCATTGTAACATACACTGATATATTTATTTATTTTATTATTTATATAAAAGAAACACTAGAAATATCGTTTTGAACAGGTACCTGACTCTGTGGCCTAAGCTTCAACGACTTCTGTCACCCACAAAGACATATCTTCTTGTCTGCCATTGACATGTTTAGCAATTGAAATGATAAAAGGATACAAAAGAAAATTCAGCCGAGCTGAGACTTTGCAATCCCGTGGGTGCACTTTTCTATTTCGTATTGAGTCAGTTATAGTAGGGAGAGATAAGATGGTCGGAAAAATATTTCTGTGTACACTAGGGATGTATCAGGGTCTCGCGAATTACAATCTTATTCCAGGAGATTTCTAAATGTTTTGTTCTTTTGTGGCCACGAAATGCTTTTGGGTTGAATTCATAGTCGGAATGCCAGCATTGTTTGTTTTTGTTTTTGCTAGAAATTAAATGATCTTACTAGCGAAATAAGGTTTAGTATAAAACGAAACCTATAACGTTTCCCTCGTTTTGTTTTTTGGTAACAAGTACTAACCATTCGACTGACTGATTTAAAAGTTTACCACGATGCCGTTTATGACGAGATTATATATACGAGTAAATAAGTTTTGATACATAAACAACAAACAAACATGTAAGTAAGCAAACAAAACTTCGTCACATAAACATACATGTATTGCATGTTCAATATTGGTTGGTACACTGTGGAATTGTCTTACATGTAGTAAGAGTACAGTGCAAACAGCTAGAGCCGATTCGTGTATTTGCAGACGGAGATATCTTTCGTTGGTGCACAGACCGCAATGTCAGCGGACATCATGTCCGTCAATACCGATCTACCACCCGTGATACAACCAGGTGGCGTGACTGGCTTGAGCCGGCGATCATTTGCTCGCTTTGAATACATTGATGTGTGCAGTTCGCATGATCTCAATCACTATTTCTATAACCATACATATAACCAAGACGCTTTCGAGTTTACGAACGTTGAAGCATGGCGATGTTTTATTGTACAAATCGATTTATAATATCCACTAGAATTGAAGAAAATTTCTTCACAACAAGTTACTGTAGCATATGTCTTTCACAAATAATATATAATTGCAAAATAGTTTATGTTTGTTTGCTTTGCTATGTGAAATAACAATATACTTTGTTGTTTAATATACATATAATAGAAGGAGGGTCGTGTCGATATGATGAAGAGCAAATATTTGACAAGTTTCGGAACTTGAATGCTGTCGGAATACATCATTTTGACTAGAAAGACTTCCAATGTATTATTGTTTTCCTGAAATATACCAATGTGACCAAAACGCAATCGTTATTAATGAAGAATTACATGTACAATTAACGAGGAAAGTGTCGTATCTTCGAAAGAAAGACGCTGGATATGTTAAAAGAAGTTGTTCGATGGGTCGTATATTACATCCCACTTCTACTAAACAGGGATAGACATTTTGGAAAACAATGACGAATATCTGGCTAATAATCTTTTGGATTTTGTTATGCCAATGTTATTTTTATGATAATGCGATTTTCTGTTTAACACACACACAAACTATTAATGGTACTTGCCACACACCTGTGATGCATACGTCAGAATATTTAGCCAATGTCCGTATTCGATGGAGATTTGGATTAAAAGGGCCAATTTTAGCGCAAAAAGACCAATCTGTCCTCTCATTTTATTTTCATTTTTATCGCGTTCTGAAAACCAGGAGTTCTACTGCTTTAAATATTTAGCATAAGATGGCAGCATAAATTAAACCAACAAGAAATAAATGTTTTTTTTTGTGTTTTTTTAAGGGGGGGGGGGGAGGGGGGAGCGGGGGGGGGGGGTTGTATTTAAAAAAGAATACTATAAAACATGAACAAATTAAATAGCAATTATAATAGTGTCATGCAAATCTTCTATCGAAATTATAATTGAAATATTTATATATTTAAAAAATTATTATAATATACTTAAGATAAACAAATAATAAAATTGCAGTTAACATTACTTAGAATAATTTGATCTGAAGGTACTAATCATGCAACAATAATGTTTCCTCGCCGTGATGTTGAGATGGCCATCCACTAACGTTGACTATTTAAACGATATACTTTCATAAACAGTTTTATGCGGTAACCACATGAATAAAATCGACAGCATTTATTGATAAACTGAATGTAGAATAATATATTTTATATCGCAATGAAATATGGCAAAATAACAGTTATAAATGTATTCGTAAATTGATGTTAAATGTTTATACACATAATAGTCAAACGTATTTAGTAACGTTATGGTACGGCGAGATAATACATATAACAGATAACGGTTAAAATACATTTAAGTACTTCAATATTGGACGACCAATGTTTTGGCACCATCCAACAGCTATTCGTCATCTCTATTATCCAACAATAGACACACAAATGGTCGGCCAGTAAAGTTATGATACATATTATCATGTTGATTACATATTGTCAGGAAAGATACGTCAAGATTCTGATTGACTTATTCACGTAAGTTTGCAGAGTGCATAAATTGTTACCAACGCAACATTTTGATGGATTTTACATTTACTAACTGCTTATGATTGTGCAAAGGTCGTTAATATCATACCTTACGGAAGAAATTAAAATTAACAATTAAAATGTTATGGCAAAAACGTGCATACGTACATTCTGTTTTAAACAAATTTGTTTTCAGCCGATAAGGACACTTTCTAAATAGCACCACGATTAAAACAATAGACATTAGGTCAACAGACAATGACACAGCCTAGTAAATAGTATTGTCTGAGGACCTAGGCCTTCGACTTGTTTGACCAATGAGATTTTGAAGCTACGATTCCTCAAAAACAAATTTCGACTAAACTTCTCTGATTGTCAATGGCTATGAGCGGTTTATCTTCATAATTTTCAGCAATTATGTCTACGAACGAAAGTTTTCTGATAAACCGTGTTTTATCAATAAATGTTGTATACCCGACAGACGATTAAAAAAGTGATAAATATCCGGCTTGAATTGGGTACGAGTATAATTACTATAAAGCAGGCTTAATTATGGATTTTCTGGAGGACATTCTGTACATATAATATAGCGGTAAGGATCTAATCCCTATTAATATTTACCATACAAAACGATGCTGCCAAAAAAGTTTATATATTGTAATATACATTTTAAATTCCAAGTACTGAGTTTAAGGAGTTATACAAAATAGTAAGTTTAACAGACAAGTTGTTTTATGTGATGTAAATGAATGAACAGTTTACTGAATAACTAAATGCAAATTACAAAACGTCATCGGTAATGGTCACAAAACATTCTTTGTAAAAAAGGAAATTGTTTAATATGTTTTGGTCAAAATGTCGTTAAGATATAAAGCAAGTGCTGGAAAAAATAGCACCAAAATTTGGGTTATTTTATACATTCCGAAAAGAAATCAGAAACATACCGACTTAAATGACTAAAATATTTGAAACAAGAGAAATAAAAACTTTTTTTACATGGAAAATAGACTCTATTTACAGTTTTTAAACATCCAAAATGAAAACCGTAAATGTTATGCACTCGGTTTGAATAACATTTCTTTGGACCTGACACATACCTTACATCAATATCTTACAGTCCATGACTTGAATCATCAGCTCGTCAAACACTGCGCGTTTTGATTGTTTATAATTGTCTTTGACCCCGGATGATTTGTTTACACTGGGGCATCGTTATAATATCATTATTACAACACAGATTGTATAATTATCGGAGAAGAAGGAATTAGAACCTAATGAAAAACATGGCGTTACCATTTTATCATTAGGTTATAAAGATAAATAGTAAAACACATAATTGAAAATATTAAATATTGACTTTAAAATAAATGTATGTTGGCTCTTTGCACCAATGTAAATTTTTGCGAGAAATATTTTATTTGAAAACCTATGTTAACATAGTTTCCTTTGAAAATGTTTCTCATGAAAGACGGTCCACTTTCATGTTAACGTATTTTTCAAAGCCAATCCAATTTGCATCTATGATTAAGATGTTAAGCTGCACTATCATCTTAAATTTGCTATTTGTTTGGTACGAGAACATCACTCAACACATCCATGAAAAGGGCTGTGCCAACGGACTGCCTCGGTAAATGTTACGTATGAAAGACGGACTACCTTCATGTTAAACATCTTTCAAAAGACTTGCATCTATGTCAATGCCCACGATAAGGTTTCATTTATTTATGCAAACAATCCTTTACTTAATCTTTAACCTTCCTTAAATTTGCTGGCCTACAATCGGAACTCCACGGGTAATTTTGTCCATGGGACAATCATCTCTCGGATGTATCTGGTGCAATAATACAGAAATCGTGATCGTTTTGTTCGACGGAAGTCGGAAGAGTATGCCTAAAATGTAGTTCGCACAAAACATAAACAATGGCGTCGATTGACAGTTGAGTGTTTGCTGCGCTGGGTAAATTAAACATGGATGATTTAAATTTGAAGCAGCCACAAATTGAAATTTTACAGGCATCGTACTGTAGTGAGCTGTCATCAGAGCTGCCATCTTTGTTTTGACGTTTGTCACAAAAGAAGTTCCATTTAGAGAAATGGCCGAGGTGATCCGACTACCTACATACACCCGAGAGATGATTCGTGAATTATTCGAGGTGTTCCGATTGCAACCCAAAGTAGCAATCATATTGACGTAATCCGCTAACGACTGTATCTGATCGAACCTCGGTGTCCTGACCACGGTGGTACAAGCAACTACCAAGTTGATACAATGATTTTGTTGAGGTCTGATTCCAGAGACTACAGTATAAAAACAACAACACGGCAGTAGTTTTGCCCAGATATATTATGAGACTTACTTCCAAATTGCTTCATAAAAAGTGTTAAATTTTATATAAAATTCAGTAAAATAGACTAAAATCAGTGGTGAGTTTAATTCAGCACATATTTCCAGATTTCGGCCTGCATTAGTTTCTGCCTTTCAAGATGACTGTCTTAAACTGTCTTATCAATACCTATGACATCACATGGAAACTATCTATAGTAAATTTTCGATTTAGCAAAGCAAGAATGTTTGTTCCAATGTCATATACGCCATGTTTACTTCAGTAAACTTAATAAACATGGTTAATTTACACCGATTTGGGTCGACATCAAGAAGTAGGATAGGCGCCATCGACAGGCAATGAATCTAATACTTTGTACGTTAAGTAAACTTTGTCATATACTGGATAACTTCTCGGAGCTGTTTACTTACGTAAAACCTTGTTTTGATGTACAAATCAGATCAATATATTTACCATAAATATAGCGCCGTTAAACTGTTAGAATTTTTTTACTCATTATATGGGTAGTCCCACGAGTCATTTGCCTGGTGGCAGTATAATCCAACATGGTATGTCAGTATGTATTGTGTTTATACCTTTATCTCGCCGATGGATAAATGGATCAATGGGGAAAGGTCTTTAAATCCAGAAATGAACAATTATCGGTGTATGTAATAGTGGCCCTAGTTAAGGGTTATGTCGAAACAATGTCTTGTATGTGTTGGCATCCTTCTGTCTCTAGAGATAATGGAGTCTGCACCTTAGTATTTACTGTCGACAAAAATAGTTATCTCGAAACAATAAATATTTCTTTTTCAACGAGACACCAATTTTTTATTACGTTATTATTTAAATATGTTTGTATTGCATTTGCTTTGTCAATGTGCACGTTCAATGCGTTGTACTTTTTTCAGCTTACAGTAGTTTACCCAAAGGGTCTCCACATATTCTTTTATTTCTTGTTTCCAGAAAGCTGCATCCACCATACTATATGGGCATCCGACCAAATCAAGTTAATAAAGATAATATCAAGATATCCAGCGAATCAATGATGTTCACAAAAATAGTTCGTTCGTTTTTCTAAGGATTTATTTCTTCTTACTATATCTCTAGATAGAGGAGTATGTTTCTGTATTATTATGTCAATTTAACCGTGGGTGGTCTGCTTTAATCTGTTGACTTCTTATCATTTGGTCAGTTCCCTTGTCTCGTGTTTGGTACATATTTTAACACAATAATTAATTAAACGTACGCTTTTTTTTCTTTTCCAGTTGCCTGAGAAGGAATATCCTAAATAAAAGGATTAATAGATTTTTACGACAACGATCCGTGTAAATTATAAATCAATTCCGTAATTGGAATACTAAGTAGCTTTGCCTAAAGATCCTTCTTAAATTTAAAGTAATACACACAGCCATAATTTTCGTCATTTATCGAATAAGGCCAACCATTCACACATTTCTACTTACATAAAATACTAAAGTGCGTGATTATTAGCATTTGAATTTATATCGTTCTTACAGATAAGGATAATAAGTCACGACTATGTTGATAATATCTCGGATAATACGACTTAGGAGCAAATGAATGGTTTTCTTGCGCGGATTGAAGACATGAGTAAAACCTTTAAGATACATTATACCAGAGACAAGGCAAAATATAATTTGCACACTTGGTCTTATTTTAATTTTTAATGTTTGGTCATATTTTAATTTTAAATGTTTCCCAGAAAATAGTATGTAAAACCACGAGGATATTGTAAATGATAATATCACCACTCCGTTTTTAGTATTTGTTTGTGAAACGTAATTTCTTAAAACAATATTTATTCAAGATAATGAAAAATGTTGTATGGTAACCGTGCTTTAAGCTAAGGCTTCTACAAGAAATTCGAGCCTGAATATAGCGTATTTTGTGTAGTATTTAAACTAAACAAATGTTGTCATTTAACACTTGACTGTTTCAGTTATGTGCTGGCGTTTAAACTTCGTCCATGGTTCTTTTAAGTTTGTCTTGTTCAGCGTGATTATTTTAAAGAAAACACTGTTAGGCTGACTCTGTACAATGATAACTTCTATATATGCATATTTTCCTTATAAAGACTTACATAGAAAAAAATTTCCACGTGTAGTCATCTCGAACTATTTGTTGTATTTGGGAAGGTTTTTTTCCAACCTTATTTTTTAATATTTCATTATATAATCCAAATATAAAAAGAGTCACGTCATGCCTTTCACTGATTTGTATACTATTTGTGCTTTTAAAATTGATTTTAAACTAATGGTTAATGTAAACAAAACATCAAAGTCAAACGCCGATTATTTACAACCTAAATACACAAGAGAATGTTTGATTAGCTGATTATTAAACAACCTGGTCACGGGACTAATCAATTTATTTTCAAGATATTTTTTAATAATTTCATATTACATGTTGTTTTATTGTAAACAGTAACATGTGTCAGAAAATATTATTGGAGCCGAGTGCATATAAAGCATTAGGCACATTGCGATGTGTTTGCAATTTTGTGTAAATAGGAAAATAAGAAAAGGTCCTATCAAAATTTCCACAGATATTTAAATCTAATCTACCTCTAGACAAAGGCAAACAGGGTCAATATAAATATGACAAAAGCACAGAGACGAGACATAACAAAAAAAAACAAAAAAAAACATCAGTTACCGCCTTAGAACGGTCAGTTGGCAAAAAGATTGACTGGGATGCTTTAACCTGGTTTGTTATGGAGCGCTCCAACCCGCACTTCCTGGAGGTTTTTTCTATAAAACAATATAAATAAATAAAAATATCCCGTCAAAGTGAGACAACTAACAGTAAGCACCTGCATCGGGAGTTAAAACAGATACAATGAACTTATATACAGACAAAATAGCTAGTAATAAAATAAAATATCAACAAATGTACAGTATGTACAGTAGATAAAAGCCTCGGCAACCTAAAAATTCCAAATGAGAAAGTAGTTTGAAAAAAAAAACAGTCCAAGCTCTGACGTAAAATAAGAACAATTTAATGACGTCATACAATGCCATGAGTTCATATGCCAAAGGCGTCAAAAGTGAAATGTAAAAAATACGAAAAATACGAAAAAAAATCATCGAATTTTAGAAAACAAGTGGCATGACTGGCTTGAGCCGGCGATCATTAGCTCGCTTTGAATACATTGATGTGTGCAGTTCGCATGATCTCAATCACTATTTTCATAACCATACATAAAGACGCTTTCGGGGGTAGCCACTTCCCATCTTTTTACGGGCATGCTTCTTTAAATATCGCTTTGTATTTTCGAGTAATTGCGTATTTTCGTTACTTTCATAAAAAAACTAGCATAGCATTTGGCCATCTACGCAAAAAATTTTGTATCAAAGAGTTGCACACATTTTTAAATTGTTTTCATGAAAATGAAGATACAGGACATGTTAGCGATTTTAGCAAATTTGTTGCATGAAGGCCTAATACCAGCGTTCGTAAAGATGAATTTACGAACGTTGAAGCAATGCGATGTTTTATTGTACAAATCGATTTATAATATCCACTAGAATTGAAGAAAATTTCTTCACAACTGTAGCATTTGTCTTTCATATAAAATATATAATTGCAGAATAGTTTATGTTTGTTTGCTTTGCTATGTGAAATAACAATATACTTTTTTGTTTAATATATATATAAAGTATATTGTTATTTCACATAACAAAGCAAACAAACATAAACTATTCTGAAATTATATATTATATATGAAAGACATCTCTCTATATATAATTTTTCAACATGGTAATTCCTTACACATCATGCATATTTTAATGCCAATCGATGTTTTTGTTTTGTAAATTAAATTGCAGTTCTATACTTTTACATTTTTAGTTATTGTTAAAATAGTAATTTGATGTTCTTACTTTTGTTTCATTATGATCATATTATCTTTGTTCTAGTGTTTGAAATTATAATTGTGTAACTCAATATTGCATTCAGTACCCTTCATTCAATAAAAAGAGTTTCAACGGTAACATGATAATAACAATCAGCATTTTAAAAAGTATGCAATCCTAATAATAATGATCGTGTTACAATAAGATCGTCCTCATTATAATTTAAAAGTTATTACGATACAATGCCGGGAATCAGTTGTATTAAAACGCTAGAGGTCGCTGCGAACTAAGAGGCGGTGTTAATCCAAATTTTACTTCGACAAATAGAAGTGGATGGAATTTTCCTCGGTGCTTATGTTTATCGGCTCATATGTTTATCGCATCTGTATTTCTATATTTTGAAAATACCTGTATTATATGTTTTGTTCATACGGGAAATGCAATTTTACCGGAATACATTTTATTTTAAAGGATATTGCCAAAAATATAGGGTATCCGGTTTTGTCTGTTTATATTAATAAGGACACCCCTATTTAGCCTAATCAACATCTTGCTAATATAACAAGACAGATGAACTGTAATTTTAAGAACCATTTACCAAAGCTACTGCTGCTGTTGATGATGTGAATAATAAGGATGACGATGATGATGATGATGATAAGACTATGTTGTTGATGATGATGTGATTAATACTAATTAAAGATAATGATAATGATAATGGATGATGGTGATGATGATGATGAGGAGGAGGAGGAGGAGGAAAACGGTCGTGTCGATGTGATGAAGAGCAAACATTTGACAAGTTTCGGAACTTGTATGCTGTCGGAATACATCATTTTGACTAGAAAGACTTCCAATGTATTATTGTTTTCCTGTAATATACCAATGTGACCAAAACGCAATCGTTATTAATGAAGAATTACATGTCCAGTTAACGAGGAAAGTGTCGTATCTTCGAAAGAAAGACGCTGGGTATGTTAAAAGAAGTTGTTCGATTGGTCGTATATTAAATCCCACTGCTACTAAAAAGAGATAGGCATTTCGGAAAAAAATGACGAATGTCTGGCTAATAATCTTAGTGGATTTTGTTACGCCAATGCTATTTTTATGATAATGCGATTTTCTGTTTTACACACACAAAACTATCAATGGTACGTGCCACACACCTGTGATGCATACGTCAGGATATCTAGTCAATGTCCGTATTCGATGAAGACTTGGATGAAAAGGGCAAATTTTAGCGCAATAAGATAAATCTGTCCTCTCATTTTAATTTTATATATTTCGCGTTCTGAAAACCAGGAGTTCTACTGCTTTCAATATTTAGCATAAGATGGCAGCATAAATTAAACCAACAAGAAGAGAAATGTTGTTGATGTTGTTGTTGTTTTGTTTGTTGTTGATTTTTTGTTTTTTGTTTGTTTGTTGTTGTTTTCTTTTTTTTTTTGGGGGGGGGGGGGTATTTAAAAGCATGCTTAAAAACATAAACAAATTAAATAGCAATTATAATAGTGTCATGTAAAATCTTCTATCGTAATTATTATTGAAATATTTACATATTAAAAATATATAATATACTTAAGATAAAATAAATCATAAAATTGCAGTTAAAATTACTTAGAATGATTTGATCTGAAAGTACTAATCATGCACCAGTAATTTTTCCTCTCCGAGATGGCCATCCACTAACGTTAACTATTTAAACGATTCATGTTCATAAACAGTTTTATATGGTAACCACGTGAATAAAATCGACAACATTTATTGATAAACTGAATGTGGAATAATATATTTTATATCGCAATGAAATACGGCAAAATAACAGTTAGAAATGTATTCATAAATTGATGTTAACTGTTTATACACATAATAGTCAAACGTATTTAGTAACCTAATGGTACGGCGAGATAAGACATATAACAGATAGCGTTTAAAATACATTTTAGTACTTCATTATTGGACGGCCCATGTTTTGGCACCATCCAACAGCTATTCGTCATCTCTATTATCCAACAATAGACACACAAATGGTCGGCCAGTAAAGTTATGATACATATTATCATGTTGATTACATATTGTCAGGAAAGATACGTCAAGATTCTGATTGACTTATTCACGCAACTTTGCAGAGTCCATAAATTGTTACCAACGCAACATTTTGGCGGATTTTACATTTACTAACTGGTTATGGCTGTGGATTGTGCAAACGTCGTAAATATCATATCTTACAAAAATTAAAATTAACAATTAAAATGTTATGAAAAAAGTGCATACGTACATGCTGTTTTAAACAAATTTGTTTTCAGCCGATAAGGACACTTTTTATTTAGCACCACGATTAAAACAATAGACATTAGGTTAACAGACAATGACACAGCCTAGTAAATAGTATTGTCTGAGGACTTAGGCCTTCGACTTGTTTGACCAATGAGATTTTGAAACTCCTATTCCTCAAAAACAAATTTCGACTAAACTTCTCTGATTGTCAATGGCTATGAGCGGTTTATCTTCTTAATTTTCAGCAGTTATGTCTACGAACGAAAGTTTTCTGATAAACCGTGTTTGATCAATAAATGTTGTATACCCGACAGACGATTAAAAAGTGCTAAACATCCAGCTTGGCTTAAGTACGAGTATAATTTCTATAAAGCAGGCTAAATCATGGATTTTCTGGAGGACACTCTGTACATATAATATACCAGTGAGGATCTAATCCCTATTAATATTTACCATACAAAACGATAATGCCAAAAAAAGTTTGTATATTGTAATATAAATTTTAAATTCCAAGTACTGAGGATAAGGAGTTATACAAAAAATAGTAAGTTTAACAGACAAGTTGTTTAATGTAATGTAAATGAATTAACAATTTACTGAATTACTTATTGTAAATTACAAAGCGTCATCGGTAATGGTCACAAAACGTGCTTTGTAAAAAGAGGAAAATTGTTTAATATGTTTTGGTCAAAATGTCGTTAAGATAAAACGCAAGTGCTGGAAAAAATAGCACCAAACAACACATATTTGAGTTATTTTATACATTCCGAAAAGAAATCAGGAACATACCGACTAAAATTAATAAAATATTTGAAAAAAGAGAAATAAAAAAAACTTTTTACATGGAAAATAAACTATATTCACAGTTTTTAAATATCCAAAATGAAAACCGTAAATGTTATGCACTCGGTTTGAATAACATTTCTTTGGACCTGACAAATACCTTACATCAATATCTTACAGTCCATGACTTGAATCATCAGCTCGTCAAACACTGCGCGTTTTGATTGTTAATAATTGTTTTTGACCCTGGATGATTTATTTACACTGTGGTATCGTTATTATATCCTTATTACAACACAGATTGTGTAATTATCTGAGGAGAAGGAATCAGAACCCAATGAAAAAACATGGCGCTACCATTTTATCATTAGGTTATAAAGATAAATATTGACTTTAAAATAAATGTATGTTGGCTGTTTGCACCAATGTAAATTTTTGCGAGAAATATTTTATTTGAAAACCTATGTTACATAGTTTCCTTTGAAAATGTTTCTCATGAAAGACGGTCCACTTTCATGTAAACGTATTTTAAAAAGCCGATCCAAATTGCATCTATGATTAAAATGTTAAGCTGTACTATCATCTTAAATTTGCTATTTGTTTGGTACGAGAACATCACTCAACACATCCATGAAAAGGGCTGTGCATACGGACTGCCTCGGTAGATGTTTCTTATGAAAGACGGACTATCTTCATGTTAAAAATCTTTCAAAAGACTTGCATCGATGTCAATGACCACGATTAGGTTTCATTTATTTAACAATGCAAACATTCCTTTACTTAACCTTTAACCTACTTAAATTTGCTGGCCTACAATAGGAACTCCAGGGGTAATTTTGTCCATAAGACAATCATCTCTCGGATGTATCTGGTGCAATGATACAAATATCATGATCGTTTTGTTCGCCGGAAGTCGGAAGAATATTCCTAAAATGTAGTTCGCAAAAAACATAAACAATGGCGTCGTTTGACAGTTGTGTGTTTGCTGTTGGATGATTTAAATTTGTTGCAGCCACAAATTGAAATTTTACAGGCATCGTACTGTAGTTAGCTGTCATCCGAGCTGCCATCTTTGTTTGATGTTTGTCACAAAAGAAGTTCCATTTAGAGTAATGGCCGAGGTGATCCGACTACCTACATACATCCGAGAGATGATTCGTGAATTATTCGAGGTGTTCCGATTGCAACCCATAGTAGCAATTATATTGAGGTAATCCTCGAACGACTGTATCTGATCGAACATCGGTGCACTGACCACGGTGGTACAAGCAACTACCAAGTTGATGTAATCATTTTGTTGAGGTCTGATTCCAGAGACTACAGTATAAAAACAACAACACGGCAGTGGTTCTGCCCAGATATATTATGAGACTTACTTCCAAATTGCTTCATAAAAAGTGTTAAATTTGATATAAAATTCAGGAAATAGACTGAAAAATCAGTGGTGAGTTTAATTCAGCACATATTTCCAGATTTCGGCCTGCATTAGTTTCTGCCTTCCATGATGGCTGTCTTAAACTGTCTTATCAGTGCCTATGACATCACATGGGAACTATCTATAGCAAATTTTCGATTTAACAAAGCAAGAATGATTGTTCCAATGTCATATACGCCATGTTTACTTCAGTAAACTTAATAAACATGGTTAATTTACACCGATTTGGGTCGACATCAAGAAGTAGGATAGGCGCCATCGACAGGCAATGAATCTAATACTTTGTACGTTGAGTAAACTTTGTCATATACTGGATAATTTCTCGGAGCTGTTTACTTACGTAAAACCTTGTTTTGATGTACAAATCAGACCAATATATTTACCATAAATATAGCGCCGTCAAACTGTTAGAAGACTTTATTTTTTACTCATTATATGGATGGTTCCACGAGTCATTTGCTCGATGGCATGATAATCCAACATGGTAAGTCAGCACTATATTGTGTTTATACCTTAATCTCGCTGATGGATAAATGGATCAATGGGGAAAGGTCTATGAAAGGTCGGTGTATGTTATAATGGCCGTAGTGGGGGGTTATGTCGAAACAATGCGTTGTATGTGTTGGCATCCTTCTGTCTCTAGAGACAATGGAGTCTGCACCTGAGTATTTACTGTCGAAATTAATACTCAGCTTATCTCGAAACAATAAATATTTGTTTTTCAAAGATGCAAAGTAAGACCCCAATTTTTTATTTCTTTATTATTCAACTAATTTTGTGTTGCATTTGCTTTGTAAATATGCACGTCTACGTTAAGCGCGTTGATCTTTTTTCAGCTTTCAGTTGTTAACCCAACGTTTCTCCACATATTTCTTTATTTCTTGTTTCCAGACAGCTGCATACAGCATATTATATGGGCATTCGACCAAATCAAGTTATGTAAATATCAAGATATCCATCGAACCAATGCTGTTCACAAACATAGTTCGTTCGTTTTTCTAAGGATTTATTTCTTCTTACTATATCCCCAGACAGAAGAGTATGTTTCTGTGTTATTTAGTCAAGGTACTAGGTGGGTGGTCTGTTTTAATCTTTTGATTTGTTATCATTTGTTCAGCACATTGGTCTCCTGTTTGGTATATTTTAACACAATAATTAATTAAATGTATGCCTTCGTCTCAATGTGGTTACGTTTGTTCTTTTTCGTTCCAGTTGCATGAGAGGGAATATCTTAGAGAGCCGATTCAATTTTCCGTAATTGGAATACTAAGGATTATTTAGGTGGTAGTCTAGCTTAAAGATCCTTCAAGAATTTAAGGTAATACACACAGCCATAATTTTTGTCATTTATCGAGTAAGGTCAACCATTCATACATTTCTACTTACATAAAATGCTAAAGCGCGTGATTATTAGCATTTGAATTTTTATCGTTCTTACAGATAATGATAATAAGTCACGACTACCTTGATAATATCTCTGATCATACGACAGAGGAGCAAATAAAAGGTTTTACGCTCTTGCGCTGATTGAAGATATGAGTAAAACCTTTAAGATATGTTATACCAGAGACAAGTCTTAACAGAATTGGCACAGTTTTTTTTTTCATTTTTAATGTTTCCCAGAAAAAAGTATGTAAAACCACAAGGATATTTCGTTCCGTTTTAACTTTTTCTTTGTGACACTTTATTTCTTCAAATAATACTGATGCAAGATATTGAAAACAGTTGTACGGCAACCGTGCTTTAAGCTGGCAGTACTTCTAAAAGAAATTCAATCCAGTTTATAGCGTATTGGGTTCAGTATTTAAACTAAACAAATGTTGTCATTTAACACTTGACTGTTTAAGTTATGTGCTGGCGTTTAAACTGCGTCCATGGTTCTTTTAAGTTTTTATTGTTCAGCGTGATTCTTTTGAAGAAAACATTGTTAGGCTGACTCTGTACAATGATAACTTCTATAAATGTATCTTTTCCTTATAAAGAGTTACACAGAACTAATTGTTCCACGTGTAGTCATCTCGAACTATTTGTTGTATTTGGGAAGAATTTTTTCCAACCTTATTTTTTAATATTTCATTATGTAACCCCAAAATGAAAGGGTCACGTCATGCCTTTCACTGGTTTCTGGCTGTTTCGCCCAAGATTTGTATACTATTTGTGCTTTTACCATGATTTAAAAATGCTTAATGTAAACAAACCATCAAAGTCAAACGCCGATAATTTACAACCTAAATACACAAGAGAATGTTTGATTAGCTGATTATTAAACAACATGGTCACGGGACTGATCAATTTATTTTCAAGATATATTTTTAATATCATCATATTACATGTTGTTTCATTGTAAACAGTATCATGTGTCACAAAGTATTATTGGAGCCGAGTGCATATAAAGCATTAGGGACATTGCGTTGTGTTTGCAATTTTGTGCAAATAGGTAAATAAGAAAAGGTCCTATCAAAATTTTCACAGATATTTAAATCTAATCTACCTCTAGACAAAGGCAAACAGGGTCAATGTAAATATGACAAAAACACAGACATGAGACATAACACACAAAAAGAAAAACCATCAGTTTCCGCCTTGGAACGGTCAGTCGGCAAAAGGACCGATAGGGTGCTTAAACCTGTTTTTTTTTGTTGTTGAGCGCTCCAAAATCGCACTTCCTGGAGTTTTTTCTATAAAACAAAATAAATAAATGAAAATAACCCGTCAAAGTGAGACAACTAACAGTAAGCACCTGCATCCGGAGTTAAACAGATACAATGAACTTATGTATAGACAAAATAGCTAGTAATAAAATGGAAAATCAACATATGTACAGTATGTAGAGTAGATAAAAGCCTCGGCAACCTAAAAATTCCAAATGAGAGACTAGTTTGAAGGAAAACAGCCCAAGCTTTGACGTAAAATAAGAACAATTTAATGACGTCATACAATACCATGAGTTCATATGCCAAAAGCGTCAAAAGTGAAATTTAAAAAATACGAAAGGAATAATCGAATTTTACAAAACAACCCAAACCAATAAAACAAAATGTAGTATTGTTAGGTTTTAATGTGTAATAAGTTTTAAAGTAACATATTATAAACAGCCGAGGGTTTATCCGCAGTTTGCACACTAAGTCATGAGAATACTAAGGAAAAGAACAAACATAAAAGTTATAAAATATTAGATATAAACCAACTATTTTATATTCAGACTGGATACTGTTAAAGGCACCGTAACTTTCATAAACAAGAAAAAGTATTAAGGTTGGAAAGCTTGGCGCCGTGTTTAGTCTGCTGGATTATTATTATCAGGGATCAATCTACACGAGGGATCCTACGTTCTGATTTAATTATCTTGCCTCGAGTAAACAACATGTATTAATCAAACACATCTTATTAGAAATCAGATTTAGTGTTTAGTCATAGCAGCAGGAAAAAGGAAAGAAAAAGTGTTTCCTTTTTATGAGACTTTGGCAAATGACCTCTGAGAAATTGCTCGATTTTCCTGCCATTTTTGTCATGTTTTAAGAATGACATTATTGTTTATTTTACAGTTTTGACGTAGCCTTATCGGTAAAGACCTACCATTACATGCGTTAACCTTTGAAACAACTTCAAATTGCAGAAGTAACCGTGTATAAACATATTTCAATGTCTCAATATTTGTTGTCTAAAATGCAATTCATAAATATTAACAACCTTTTACATTAATCATGTTCAGCAAATAGCTGATTCTCTATACACAGTCCATGATTATATGCTTTTGCTTTAAATCATATATTGCTATTTATTAAATATTTCCCCGTTTTTATTTAATGTTTTTTTTTGTAAACATCAGTTGAAAACGAAACGGCTTGTGTCTTACTTATGGCACCTTTTCATTGGTTTTCGATAGAAACACAATATTGAATCAACTTTCTGTTGTCCGTATATGCTGAACTCTGAGCCTGCCTGCTAAATCATCAGACTTATCAAATAGTATAGATCCTGATCGACCAATCACGGTTAGAGATTTCAGATCGCATCTTTAAAGTGTGTTGCTAAATCTAAAGGATTTATCATACCTATAAAATAAGTTCTTTCTGAGAATTTTAAACAGGCCTATGTTTTAATTTAGCAAGAAAGGATTAAGAAAATTAAAAAAAATCGTTTTGTCATGCATTCTACCCCTACTCTGATAAACAGGCACCCACCGACGTCTGGTATCTAAATTCAATGCATTTGTTTTATTTACTAACATGGAATGAATTAGAGCTTTGAAACCCGCATTCGGGATGAAAATGAATCACCTTCCGCTTTTTATATATGTATTATTAAAAGCAATTCGTTATTGTTAATTACCTCTTATACAGCAGTTATACTAAGCAAAAACGTCAATTCTTTCAGTTTCAATGAGTTTTTGGTAATTGTGTGCTTGGTGGTTGAGGGTTATTGACCAGAATTCTTTTTAATTATGTCCATAAGAAACAGACCTGATTTAATGTAAGCCTGACATTTGATTGAACTTTAATACAAATATGTCATCACATCACTTGTTTTAATCCGGACCGATAGATTGGGTGAAAATTGAAATAAGTGAAAAAAAGGTGGAGCACAATTTTGTATGTTGATCTCATATTACATGTTGACGTTTCGGAATTATTTTAAACTGTTATTAATTCAAAAACGCGTTGGGGTAATCCGTCGTATCATATCGTCAAAAGAGAATGTATTCCTCATAGAAGTAGGAGGTGTTTAGTTTTGGGTCGTCGACGATAGTGTGTTGAAGGAAACACCACTTCTGTTTTACAAGTAATTTCTAGCAGAACTATCTTATAAATGTTTGCCACTAGTATTTTCTATACTACTACTACAACAACAACAACTACTACTACTTCTACTACTACTACTACTACTACTACTACTACTACTACTACTACTACTACTACTTATTTGCTTTGTTCATGAAAACCGTACAGTTCATTGATGCCATGTGGGCGTTACAGCAACGAGTAGCTGGTTTTATAACAACTCTTAATGGAACAAAAGTAGGGATATTTAATGTTAACTTCTTTCTGTTTACTGGATACACTTTAGTAATCCTTTCGTGGTACAATATACCTGAGATTTCTTTAAGCGACAATGACGCAATTGGTCTATGGTCTTTATTGGTTGTTGTATTTGTTCACGTAAAGCAATTATGTTTTGTTGAACCGGCAAGAATTTTTAAATTATAGTATAACCACGGCTTATATGTTTATAGGGTTTATCGTCCCATCAGTTTTCTGGATATGGTGTCCACTTGAAGCAGATATAGTGCTGCCGTCACTGTGTATAGCATGTCGTGAACACCTGGCATGATACCACACCCAGTCACATTATCCTTTTTTTTTTACTAATTTGTAGTCTGTACATTATTGACGTGGAGCTTGTTTTTCAAGCACGATGCCTAATCTTTTCTTGCTAAAACTTCCTAATCGGTATGCCTGAGCTTTCCCCAGAGCTTAAGGCTTACGTTGCTGATGAGTTTGTTTCAAATATAATTATTAATTTTTATCATTATTTATTCTTAAAGAATTTATGTAATTCTAAAAGCATTTATGTGGTAGTTGTATTGCTGTGGAGATTTTAGAATTTTGGACAGAACTATTCTTAAATAACATCAGTTGTTTAGTTATGCTTTCTTTTTCTAGGATTGCACTTGAACTTTCGGTCAATTGCCACGAATGAGATTTTGTGCAACACTGTTTGATTTCCATTCCAAATATTTTAATATACTTATCAATAAAAATGGGATTTCATATTTTTAATACAACCGTAAATATAACTTATACTCCAACTATGGTGATTTGGAAATAAATATAGATATGAAATGAATTAACTAACAAACTATGTAACGGTATTAGAAGGAAACAGTTGCAGTCTATTTCAGTTCCGAATTGCATTACTTCAGCCTCGTTTATCCGATACAGTCGCAAAAATCCACTACTGGGAATCCATTGTATTGATTACCAGTAACAAGACTAATTATTGATAATTACAGGCCTTTTAAAAGCCAAGGAATCCTTCTTCGCTTATAAATAGGACTTATTAAGTAGCGAGTAACTTGATTGCACTTCATTACCGTGTTAGAAGAAACAAAAGTAATCCGATTTCTAATCTGCTATGTTTAGATGTACCTGATGTCGATATCTAGTATTCCAACACGAGTTCTACAATACGAGATTTTACGCCGCCTTTTAATGCTGTCTGGTTGCAGCTATGGTATCATCTTGTCTTGTCTTGATTTGGCTTCACTTACTGACATCTCCCAGCGGAGATTTTGCTTAAGCTAAAATTTTGAATGCTAAATACTTGGCTTCAACTGTCGTCCTTGCTGCAATGTTATTTCTGTATATGTCTTATCACTTCAGCTAAGTAAAAGCGTTTTTAAGAAGTTATTTTTAATTTATTTCTTATATGTCCCCTTTTAGATAGTATCTCGAGATCAGAGTTTTCATTAGCGCAAAATAAAAAGAAATAATATACATGAACGTAGTGACTGACCCTACTTCCAGTTCTGTCTTTACCTTACCTGATAAAGTGGACAGCGAAGTCTTCAGTAATGCACGCCTTAGACCAAACAATTATAAATACGCAACGTTTGTGAGGTTACTACCAACAAAATGTCACAATGGATCCAATTTTTTCATGCATAGTGTGGTACAATAACTGATCTGAGTCAGCAAAAAGGCAGTTTCCCAACAAAGTTATCAGCTGTGACTTCGGACCACCTCCATCGAAGAGACTCTATTTGACCAAGGACGTAACGCCTTCTGTCACCCAGGAAATATCTTTATCTTGTGATAAAAGACTGACACAGTTGACTAGAGAAAAGATCAAATGAATCAAATGAATCGAATGCGAATAAGAAGTCCTGTGCAGATATCCATTTTGTTTGAGGCCGGTTTGAGTAAAGATATATTAAGCAGAGGTAAGCTTCTTACAGGTTCATGTGTACAATAGGCATGTTGACACTGAAGAAACGCTCTTTCTCAAACTTATTTTTTTCTGAGGCAGGGAAAAAGATTGTTTGTCAAAAGTCGGTCCTAAACCAAAAGTCAACATTTGTTGCTGTTTTCGATTAGAAATTAAGGGGGATTATTTATTTCTTATTGGCAGAAATGTATTTCTCTGAAATTGGCGCTGTTCAGTTTGACAGTTAATATCTGCTAGTCATTTTAATTGTTGGACAAAGACGTCGCAAGGTTTAGTTTATTACGACGAAACCCATATTTTTCTTTAAAGGTGTGCTCAAAATCTGGTTAAAAAAATTTGATTTTTTTTCTGATAAATACTTTTAGATTAACATATAGACACGGTTTTTAAAATTGTCTTTGATCAGTAAACCACACCAAACATTCATTGTTATTATATGTACTCATATATTCATTTATAAAAAAGGAAATCAAATAGACAAACAATACATTCGAAATTGGATGGTTTGTTCGATATTTACAGTGGAGATGCCATTATGTGTAAGATTGATAGTGTTTCTTCTTTGTAGTAAAGAGCTGAATTGATAATACATGTTTTGAATATCGTGGGAAATGACAACTTAGTATCTCTTAATTCTTATACAACTTAATACCATTATTTTATTCGAATACCATTATTTTATTCGAAACCATGTTAAAACTGTAGTGTTTTAACTTTAAAGGCAAAAGCATATGCATGATTTTATAAAACTTAGGCTTTCTGACTATATTCAATACAGACATCTGTATAAATACATGGTTGGATGTAGATCCAAATCGGTGTAAATTAATGATTCATATTGACAGAATACAAATGTAACTAAAGTTATAAGGGATTTTGGTTACAGTCATTTAGCAAGACACATGGACAGACATTCAAACACCGCCGAGAATACACATTTATCAGTAGCTTTTAGTGGTTCAGCCATCCTGTTAAGGTGATCATTTGGAACATGTATAATAATGTTATCACTGGAACAGTATAAGAATACATGACAAAGTCCTATGAGCATTGCAACATATGCAAAGTATACATTGAAGTCACGCCAAGGTGCTGCATTCCAATACCCGACAAACCCATCCTAAAGGACGACGCGCGGAAGCGCGGAGTCTTCTGTGATAACCGATCAGAACACCTAGGATAATTCAAGAATCATTTCTCGGATGTATGTAGGTAGTCGATTACCTCGGTCATTTCCCTAAATGGGACTACTTTTGTGACAGACTTCAAAACAAGGATGGCAGCTCGGATGACAGTACACTACAGTGAGATGCCTGTCAAACTTCAATTTATGGCGGCTTCAAATTTAATTGATCCAATTTTAATTTGCTAATTGCAGCAGATACACAGCTGTCAAACGATGCCATTGTTTATGTTTTGTGCGAACTACATTTTAGGCGTATTCTTCTTCCGATTTCCGGCTAACAAAACGATCGTGATTTCAGTAAGTATCATTGAACCGGATACATTAGATGTATGTTGTCCCGAGGACGGAATTACCCGAGAGGTTCCGATTGCTGTGATCAAGTTTGCTGATTGCCAATGGAGAGTCATGTGACCAGGATGTTTACCGATAGGATCTAAGCGGTAATCAGAAATACGGTTCATTGTCAAGCAATAATCTAAAAACATGTCTTAAAATCCAATGTCACATAAAAACTGTCGTGATTATCACAATAAAAAACTGCCGTCAGGTAATGATGGTCAAAAATGTTTAATTTAAATTATATTCTGCTTATGTACAATTTAACCTTCTTCCTATACATTTATGTTTCTTTTTATTTTTGCAATATTTCTCTTACTGGTACAATATATACCTTTTCGTCGTCTTTGATGCTTTGCATCAATGTTCTTCTTGTAATCTGTTGAGTGTCCTTATGGAGGCGGCATTGGATACACAATGAACAATTTTGACAACCCTACGCCACTTTTATAATACATTAACGTCTAGGGGATATGAATCATTTTTAGTTTTGCACCTGTTTCTATAAGCTATATCACATTTTTGTTTCTGTATATAAATTATAATTAAATATTTAGGACGATACAAATGATGACACAGTTTAAAGGAACAATATTTTTAAGTCAATGGAAACTTTAAGTAATAGTAAATAATTTACAAACAGAAGGTGCTGCTAAGTTTTATTTAACAAAATATGCTAATTGTACTTCTATTTATAAAGCATCATAAAATAAAATCACGACATGTAATCTATGTAAACATATCACATGTAAGTAAGGTTATGGCAAATTTATAAATAAATAAATATTTTTTTAAAAAGTTTTTAGGAAATTATAAACACTTTTGCTATTTTCTTTCGGTATTTAACAAAACAAGTTGCATGTTGTCTCATACATTTTTATCAGCATTGTAACATACACTGATACATTGATTTATTTTATTATTTGTATAAAAGAAACACTAGAAATATCGTTTTGACCAGGTACCTGACTCTGTGGCCTAAACTTCAACGACTTCTGTCACCCAGAAAAGACACATATCTTCTTATCTGCCATTGACATGTTTAGCAATTGAAACGATAAAAGGATACAAAAGCAAATTTAGCCGTGCTGAGACTTTGCAATCCCGTGGGTTCACTTTTCTATTTCGTCTTGAGTCAGTTATAGTAGGGAGAGATAAGATGGTCGGAAATATATTTCTGTGTACACTAGGGATGTATCAGGGTCTCGCGAATTACAATCTTATTCCAGGAGATTTCTAAATGTTTTGTTTTTCTGTGGCCACGAAATGCTTTTGGGTTGAATTTATAGTCGGAATGCCAGCATTGTATGTTTTTGTTTTCGCTAGAAATTAAATGATCTTACTAGCGAAATAAGGTTTAGTATAAAACGAAACTTATTCCGTTTCCCTCGTTTTGTTTTTCGGAAACAAGTACTAACCGTTCGACTGACTGATTTATAGATTTACCATGATGCCGTTCATGCCGAGATTATATACCCGAGTAAATAAGTTTTGATACATAAACAACAAACAAACAAGTAAGTAAGTACCAAAACTTCGTCACATAAACATACATGTATTGCATGTTCAATATTGGTTGGTACACTGTGGCAGTGTCTTACATGTAGTAAGAGTACAATGCAAACGGCTAGAGCCGATTCGTGTATTTGTAGTCGGAGATATTTTTCGTTGGTGCACAGACCGCAATGTCAGCGGACATCATGTCCGTCAATACCGATCTGCCACCTGTGATACAACCAGGTGTTGATGTGTGCAGTTGGCATGATCTCAATCACTATTTTTATAACCATACATAAGGACGTTTTCGGGAGTAGCCACTTCCCATCTTTTTACTGGCATGCTTCTTTAGATATCGTTTCGTATTTTCGAGTAATTCCGTATTTGCGTTACATTCATAAAAAATTAGCATAGCATTTGGCCATCTACGCAAATATTTAGTATCAAAGAGTTGCACACATTTTTAATTTAATTTAATTTAAATTGAAAATGAAGATACAGGACATGTTAGGAGGCCTAATACCAGCGATCGTAAAGCTGAGTTTACGAACATTGAAGCATGGCGATGTTTTATTGTACAAATCGATTTATCATATCCACTAGAATTGAAAAATTCTTCACAACAAGTTACTGTAGAATATGTCTTTCATATATAATATATAAATGCAGAATAGTTTATGTTTGTTTGCTTTGCTATGTGAAATAACAATATACTGTTTTGTTTAATATACATAAAAAGTATATTGTTATTTCATATAAAAAAGCAAACAAACATAAACTATTCTGAAATTATATATTATATATGAAATACATATCTCTATATATAATTTTTCAACATGGTAATTCCTTACACATCATGCATATTTTAATGCCAATCTATGTTTTTGTTTTGTAAATTAAATTGCAGTTCTATACTTTTACATTTTTAGTTATTGTTTAAATAGTAATTTGATGTTTTTACTTTTGTTTCATTATGATCATATTATCTTTGTTCTAGTGTTTGAAATTATAATTGTGTAACTCAATATTGCATTCAGTACCCTTCATTCAATAAAAAGAGTTTCAACGGTAACATGATAATAACAATCAGCATTTTAAAAAGTATGAAATCCTAATAATAATGATCGTGTTACAATAAGATCGTCCTCATTATAATTTAAAAGTTATTACGATACAATGCCGGGAATCAGTTGTATTAAAACGCTAGAGGTCGCTGCGAACTAAGAGGCGGTGTTAATCCAAATTTTACTTCGACAAATAGAAGTGGATGGAATTTTCCTCGGTGCTTATGTTTATCGGCTCATATGTTTATCGCATCTGTATTTCTATATTTTGAAAATACCTGTATTATATGTTTTGTTCATACGGGAAATGCAATTTTACCGGAATACATTTTATTTTAAAGGATATTGCCAAAAATATAGGGTATCCGGTTTTGTCTTTTTATATTAATAAGGACACCCCTATTTAGCCTAATCAACATCTTGCTAATATAACAAGACAGATGAACTGTAATTTAAAGAACCATTTACCAAAGCTACTGCTGCTGTTGATGATGTGAATAATAAGGATGACGATGATGATGATGATGATAAGACTATGTTGTTGATGATGATGTGATTAATACTAATTAAAGATAATGATAATGATAATGGATGATGGTGATGATGATGAGGAGGAGGAGGAGGAGGAGGAAAACGGTCGTGTCGATGTGATGAAGAGCAAACATTTGACAAGTTTCGGAACTTGTATGCTGTCGGAATACATCATTTTGACTAGAAAGACTTCCAATGTATTATTGTTTTCCTGTAATATACCAATGTGACCAAAACGCAATCGTTATTAATGAAGAATTACATGTCCAGTTAACGAGGAAAGTGTCGTATCTTCGAAAGAAAGACGCTGGGTATGTTAAAAGAAGTTGTTCGATTGGTCGTATATTAAATCCCACTGCTACTAAAAAGAGATAGGCATTTCGGAAAAAAATGACGAATGTCTGGCTAATAATCTTAGTGGATTTTGTTACGCCAATGCTATTTTTATGATAATGCGATTTTCTGTTTTACACACACAAAACTATCAATGGTACGTGCCACACACCTGTGATGCATACGTCAGGATATCTAGTCAATGTCCGTATTCGATGAAGACTTGGATGAAAAGGGCAAATTTTAGCGCAATAAGATAAATCTGTCCTCTCATTTTAATTTTATATATTTCGCGTTCTGAAAACCAGGAGTTCTACTGCTTTCAATATTTAGCATAAGATGGCAGCATAAATTAAACCAACAAGAAGAGAAATGTTATTGATGTTGTTGTTGTTTTGTTTGTTGTTGATTTTTTGTTTTTTGTTTGTTTGTTGTTGTTTTCTTTTTTTTTTTTTGGGGGGGGGGGGGGTGGGGTATTTAAAAGCATACTTAAAAACATAAACAAATTAAATAGCAATTATAATAGTGTCATGTATAATCTTCTATCGTAATTATTATTGAAATATTTACTTATTAAAAATATATAATATACTTAAGATAAAATAAATCATAAAATTGCAGTTAAAATTACTTAGAATGATTTGATCTGAAAGTACTAATCATGCACCAGTAATTTTTCCTCTCCGAGATGGCCATCCACTAACGTTAACTATTTAAACGATTCATGTTCATAAACAGTTTTATATGGTAACCACGTGAATAAAATCGACAACATTTATTGATAAACTGAATGTGGAATAATATATTTTATATCGCAATGAAATACGGCAAAATAACAGTTAGAAATGTATTCATAAATTGATGTTAACTGTTTATACACATAATAGTCAAACGTATTTAGTAACCTAATGGTACGGCGAGATAAGACATATGACAGATAGCGTTTAAAATACATTTTAGTACTTCATTATTGGACGGCCCATGTTTTGGCACCATCCAACAGCTATTCGTCATCTCTGATATCCAACAATAGACACACAAATGGTCGGCCAGTAAAGTTATGATACATATTATCATGTTGATTACATATTGTCAGGAAAGATACGTCAAGATTCTGATTGACTTATTCACGCAACTTTGCAGAGTCCATAAATTGTTACCAACGCAACATTTTGGTGGATTTTACATTTACTAACTGGTTATGGCTGTGGATTGTGCAAACGTCGTAAATATCATATCTTACAAAAATTAAAATTAACAATTAAAATGTTATGAAAAAAGTGCATACGTACATGCTGTTTTAAACAAATTTGTTTTCAGCCGATAAGGACACTTTTTATTTAGCACCACGATTAAAACAATAGACATTAGGTTAACAGACAATGACACAGCCTAGTAAATAGTATTGTCTGAGGACTTAGGCCTTCGACTTGTTTGACCAATGAGATTTTGAAACTCCTATTCCTCAAAAACAAATTTCGACTAAACTTCTCTGATTGTCAATGGCTATGAGCGGTTTATCTTCTTAATTTTCAGCAGTTATGTCTACGAACGAAAGTTTTCTGATAAACAGCCTTTGATCAATAAATGTTGTATACCCGACAGACGATTAAAAAGTGCTAAACATCCAGCTTGGCTTAAGTACGAGTATAATTACTATAAAGCAGGCTAAATCATGGATTTTCTGGAGGACACTCTGTACATATAATATACCAGTGAGGATCTAATCCCTATTAATATTTACCATACAAAACGATAATGCCAAAAAAAGTTTGTATATTGTAATATAAATTTTAAATTCCAAGTACTGAGGATAAGGAGTTATACAAAAAATAGTAAGTTTAACAGACAAGTTGTTTAATGTAATGTAAATGAATTAACAATTTACTGAATTACTTATTGTAAATTACAAAGCGTCATCGGTAATGGTCACAAAACGTGCTTTGTAAAAAGAGGAAAATTGTTTAATATGTTTTGGTCAAAATGTCGTTAAGATAAAACGCAAGTGCTGGAAAAAATAGCACCAAACAACACATATTTGAGTTATTTTATACATTCCGAAAAGAAATCAGAAACATACCGACTAAAATGAATAAAATATTTGAAAAAAGAGAAATAAAAAAAACTTTTTACATGGAAAATAAACTATATTCACAGTTTTTAAATATCGAAAATGAAAACCGTAAATGTTATGCACTCGGTTTGAATAACATTTCTTTGGACCTGACAAATACCTTACATCAATATCTTACAGTCCATGACTTGAATCATCAGCTCGTCAAACACTGCGCGTTTTGATTGTTTATAATTGTCTTTGACCCCGGATGATTTGTTTACACTGTGGCATCGTTATTATATCGTTATTACAACACAGATTGTGTAATTATCTGAGGAGAAGGAATCAGAACCCAATGAAAAAACATGGCGCTACCATTTTATCATTAGGTTCTAAAGATAAATATTGACTTTAAAATAAATGTATGTTGGCTGTTTGCACCAATGTAAATTTTTGCGAGAAATATTTTATTTGAAAACCTATGTTACATAGTTTCCTTTGAAAATGTTTCTCATGAAAGACGGTCCACTTTCATGTTAACGTATTTTACAAAGCCGATCCAATTGCATCTATGATTAAGATGTTAAGCTGCACTATCATCTTAAATTTGCTATTTGTTTGGTACGAGAACATCACTCAACACATCCATGAAAAGGGCTGTGCCAACGGACTGCCTCGGTAAATGTTTCTTATGCAAGACGGACTATCTTCATGTTAAACATCTTTCAAAAGACTTGCATCGATGTCAATGTCCACGATTAGGTTTCATTTATTTAACAATGCAAACATTCCTTTACTTAACCTTTAACCTACTTAAATTTGCTGGCCTACAATAGGAACTCCAGGGGTAATTTTGTCTATAAGACAATCCTCTCTTGGATGTATCTGGTGCAATGATACAAATATCATGATCGTTTTGTTCGCCGGAAGTCGGAAGAATATTCCTAAAATGTAGTTCGCACAAAACATAAACAATGGCGTCGTTTGACAGTTGTGTGTTTGCTGTTGGATGATTTAAATTTGTTGCAGCCACAAATTGAAATTTTACAGGCATCGTACTGTAGTTAGCTGTCATCCGAGCTGCCATCTTTGTTTTGATGTTTGTCACAAAAGAAGTTCCATTTAGAGAAATGGCCGAGGTGATCCGACTACCTACATACATCCGAGAGATGATTCGTGAATTATTCGAGGTGTTCCGATTGCAACCCATAGTAGCAATTATATTGACGTAATCCTCGAACGACTGTATCTGATCGAACATCGGTGCACTGACCACGGTGGTACAAGCAACTACCAAGTTGATGTAATCATTTTGTTGAGGTCTGATTCCAGAGACTACAGTATAAAAACAACAACACGGCAGTGGTTCTGCCCAGATATATTATGAGACTTACTTCCAAATTGCTTCATAAAAAGTGTTAAATTTGATATAAAATTCAGGAAATAGACTGAAAAATCAGTGGTGAGTTTAATTCAGCACATATTTCCAGATTTCGGCCTGCATTAGTTTCTGCCTTCCATGATGGCTGTCTTAAACTGTCTTATCAGTGCCTATGACATCACATGGGAACTATCTATAGCAAATTTTCGATTTAACAAAGCAAGAATGATTGTTCCAACGTCATATACGCCATGTTTACTTCAGTAAACTTAATAAACATGATTAATTTACACCGATTTGGGTCGACATCAAGAAGTAGGATAGGCGCCATCGACAGGCAATGAATCTGATACTTTGTACGTTGAGTAAACTTTGTCATATACTGGATAATTTCTCGGAGCTGTTTACTTACATAAAACCTTGTTTTGATGTACAAATCAGACCAATATATTTACCATAAATATAGAGCCGTCAAACTGTTAGAAGACTTTATTTTTTGCTCATTATATGGATAGTTCCACGAGTCATTTGCTCGGTGGCATGATAATCCAACATGGTAAGTCAGCACTGTATTGTGTTTATACCTTAATCTCGCTGATGGATAAATGGATCAATGGGGAAAGGTCTATGAAAGGTCGGTGTATGTTATAATGGCCGTAGTGGGGGGTTATGTCGAAACAATGCGTTGTATGTATTGGCATCCTTCTGTCTCTAGAGACAATGAAGTCTGCACCTGAGTATTTACTGTCGAAATTAATACTCAGCTTATCTCGAAACAATAAATATTTGTTTTTCAAAGATGCAAAGTAAGACCCCAATTTTTTATTTCTTTATTATTCAACTAATTTTGTGTTGCATTTGCTTTGTAAATATGCACGTCTACGTTAAGCGCGTTGATCTTTTTTCAGCTTTCAGTTGTTAACCCAACGTTTCTCCACATATTTCTTTATTTCTTGTTTCCAGACAGCTGCATACAGGATATTATATGGGCATTCGACCAAATCAAGTTATGTAAATATCAAGATATCCATCGAACCAATGCTGTTCACAAACATAGTTCGTTCGTTTTTCTAAGGATTTATTTCTTCTTACTATATCCCCAGATAGAAGAGTATGTTTCTGTGTTATTTAGTCAAGGTACTAGGTGGGTGGTCTGTTTTAATCTTTTGATTTGTTATCATTTGTTCAGCACATTGGTCTCCTGTTTGGTATATTTTAACACAATAATTAATTAAATGTATGCCTTCGTCTCAATGTGGTTACGTTTGTTCTTTTTCGTTCCAGTTGCATGAGAAGGAATATCTTAGAGAGCCGATTCGATTTTTAAGAATACGACCCGTCTAAATTATAAATCAATTTTCCGTAATTGGAATACTAAGGATTATTTAGGTGGTAGTCTAGCTTAAAGATCCTTCAAGAATTTAAGGTAATACACACAGCCATAATTTTTGTCATTTATCGAGTAAGGTCAACCATTCATACATTTCTACTTACATAAAATGCTAAAGCGCGTGATTATTAGCATTTGAATTTTTATCGTTCTTACAGATAATGATAATAAGTCACGACTACCTTGATAATATCTCTGATCTTACGACAGAGGAGCAGATAAAAGGTTTTACGCTCTTGCGCTGATTGAAGATATGAGTAAAACCTTTAAGATATGTTATACCAGAGACAAGTCTAAACAGAATTGGCACAGTTTTTTTTTTCATTTTTAATGTTTCCCAGAAAAAAGTATGTAAAACCACAAGGATATTTCGTTCCGTTTTAACTATTTCTTTGTGACACTTTATTTCTTCAAATAATACTGATGCAAGATATTGAAAACAGTTGTACGGCAACCGTGCTTTAAGCTGGCAGTACTTCTAAAAGAAATTCAATCCAGTTTATAGCGTATTGGGTTCAGTATTTAAACTAAACAAATGTTGTCATTTAACACTTGACTGTTTAAGTTATGTGCTGGCGTTTAAACTGCGTCCATGGTTCTTTTAAGTTGTTTTGTTCAGCGTGATTCTTTTGAAGAAAACATTGTTAGGCTGACTCTGTACAATGATAACTTCTATAAATGTATCTTTTCCTTATAAAGAGTTACACAGAACCAAACGTGTAGTCATCTAGAACTATTTGTTGTATTTGGGAAGATTTTTTTCCAACCTTATTTTTTAATATTTCCTTATGTAACCCAAATATGAAAGGGTCACGTCATGCCTTTCACTGGTTTCTGGCTGTTTCGCCCAAGATTTGTATACTATTTGTGCTTTTACCATGATTTAAAAATGCTTAATGTAAACAAACCATCAGAGTCAAACGCCGATTGTTTACAACCTAAATACACAAGAGAATTTTTGATTAGCTGATTATTAAACAACATGGTCACGGGACTGATCAATTTATTTTCAAGATATATTTTTAATATCATCATATTACATGTTGTTTCATTGTAAACAGTAACATGTGTCACAAAACATTATTGGAGCCGAGTGCATATAAAGCATTAGCACATTGCGATGCGATTTAAATTTCCACAGATATTTAAATTTGATCTACCTCTAGACAAAGGCAAACAGGATCAATGTAAATATGACAAAAACACAGAGATGAGGCATAACACACAAAAAGAAAAACCATCAGTTTCCGCCTTGGAACGGTCAGTCGGCAAAAGGACCGATAGGGTGCTTAAACCTGTTTTTTTTTTTTTGTTGAGCGCTCCAACATCGCACTTCCTGGAGTTTTTTCTATAAAACAAATAAATAAATAAAAATATCCCGTCATAGTGAGACTACTAACAGGAAGCACCTGCATCGGGAGTTAAACAGATACAATGAACTTACATATAGACAAAATAGCTAGTAATAAAATAGAATATCAACATATGTACAGAATGTACAGTAGATAAAAGCCTCGGCATACTAAAAATTCCAAATGAGAGAGTAGTTTGAAAGAAAACAGCCCAAGCTCTGACGTAAAATAAGAACAATTTTATGACGTCATATAATGCCATGAGTTCATATGCCAAAAGCGTCAAAAGTGAAACGTAAAAAATACGAAAGAAAGCATCGAATTTTAGGAAACAACCCAAACCAATAAAAAAAATGTAGTATTGTTTGGTGTTAAATAGGTAATAAGTTTTAAAGTAACATATTATAAACAGCCGAGGATTTATCCGAAGTTTGCATACTAAGTCATTAGAATACTAAGGAAAAGAACAAAAATAAAAGTTATAAATATTAGATATAAACCAACTATTTTATATTCAGACTGGATACTGTTTAAGGCACCATAACTTTCCTAAACGAGAAGAAGTATTAAGGTTGTAAAGCTTGGCGCCGTGTTTAGTCTGCTGGATTATTATTATCAGGGATCAATCTACACGAGGGATCCTACGTTCTGATTTAATTATCTTGCCTCGAGTAAACAACATGTATTAATCAAAACGACTTATTAGAAATCTGATTTAGTGTTTAGTCATAGCAGCAGGAAAAACGAAAGAAAGAGTGTTTCCTTTTTGATGAGACTTTTGCAAATGACCTCTGAGAAATTGCTCGATTTTTCCCGCCATTTTTGTAATGTTTTAAGAATGACATTATTGTTTATTTTACAGTTTTGACGTAGCCTTATCAGTATGATACGATGTTGATCTAAACTACTAATAAAGGCTTCAGAAACCTAACTGCTCATTGACTTCTTTGAACTGTACTCCTGCGAAGACCTACCATTACATGCGTTAACCTTTTAAACAACTTCAAATTGTAGAATTAACCGTGTATAAACATATTTAAATGTCATAATATATGTCGTCTAAAAATGCGATTCATATATATTAACAAACTTTTACATTATGTTAAACAATAATCTGATTCTCTATACACAGTCCACGAATATATGCTTTTGCTTTATTTATATCATATATTGCTTTTTATTAAATATTTCTCAGGCTTTTTTTGTTGATGTTTTTGTTAACGTCAGTTGAAAACGAAACGGCCCGTTTCTTACTTATGGCGCCTCTTCATTAGTTTTCGATAGAGACGCAATATTGAATCAACTTTCTCTTGTCCGTATATGCTGAACTCTGAGCCTGCCTGCTAAATCATCAGACTAGTGTAGATCCTGATCGACCAATCACGCTTAGAGGTTTCAGATCGCATCTTTAAAGTGTGTTTCTAAATCTAAACTATTTATGATACCTATAAAACAAGTTCTTACGGGGAATTTTGAACAGGCTTATGTTCTTATAGCAACAGAGGATTACAATTTTTAAATTTTATTCATTTTGTCATGCATTCTACCCCTACTCTGATAAATAGGCACCCACTAACGTCTGGTAACCCAATTAAATCCATTTGTTTTATTAATTAACATGGAATAAATTAGACAGAGCTTAAAAACCCGCATTCGGAATGAAAGTGAATCACCTTCCTCTTTTAATACATGTATTATTAAAACACGTCGTCATTGTTAAATACATCTTATAAAACAGATAAAACAAATGCTTAATACTAAGCAAAAACGTCAATTATTTCAGCTTCAATGAGTTTTTGGTAATTGTGAGCTTGGTGGTTGAGAGTTATTGACCAGAATTCTTTTTACTTATGTCCATAAGAAACAGACCTGATTTAATATAAGCCTGACATTTGATTGAACTTTAATACAAAAATGTCATCACATCACTAGTTTCAATCCCGACCGATAGATTAGGGGAAAATTAAAATGAATGAAAAAAGCGCAACACAATTTTATATGTTGACTTCACATTACATATTGACGTTTTGGAATTATTTTAAACTGTAATTAAGTCAAAAACGTGTTGGGGTAATCCGTCATAACATATCAATCAAAAGAAAATGTATTCCTTAAAGAAAAAAGAGGTATTGGGTCGTCGTCGATAGTGTACATACTACAGTTACTACAGACACTACAGTTCATTGATGCCATTTGGCCATTACAGCAACTAGTACCTGGTTTTATAATAACGCTTAATGTAACAAAAGTAGGGAAATTTAACGTTGCGCTTCTCTCTGTTTACTGGATACACTTTAGTTTCGTGGTACAATGTACCTGAGATTGCTTAAAGCGACGATGACGTCCTTGGTCTATGGTTTTTATTTGTTTGTTTGTTTGTTGTTTTTTTTTTCGTCAAACAATTATTTTTAAGTTAAACCGGTAGGGATTTTTAAATTGTAGTATAACTTCGGCTTATATGTTTATTGGGTTTATCGTCCCACCAACAGTATTTCAGTTATCTGGAGACGGTGTCCGCTTGAAACAGATACAGTGCTGCCTTCACTGTGTATGGCATGCCGTGAACTCCTGGCATGATACCAAACCCAGTCACATTATCCTGACACCGGGCCAACCAGTCGTGGAACTACCCTTATATTTGCTTGGGCGTTAGCAAGGGAGCTATACCACTACCATTTTTAACGACATTGGTATGTCGCGGCTCTGGATCGAACCAGGGGTCTCCCGTACCTGGAGCCGACGCTCTACCGATTGCGCTACCAGGACCGGTCTAACCACGGCTTATAATTGTTTGAATTCTTAGAAACAACACATCCGAAGTGTGTAGGTTGAGATCATTAAAAGATTTACACTGAGAATGCACATCTATAACTTAATACGTATAGGCGTATATATCTGTGCGCCAAAATAAGCATTACATTTGGCACTGCTTAGCTACTTTTTTAAGCTCAATTCATCACTTTAAAGGTGGTATCCGACAGTTTGTACGACAAAAATATTTTCATTATACATTTTAGTAAACCATTGCTATATGAAAAGATTTCATAAAATACTGTTTTTGGTGTCCTTCACCTGTCGAAAAAGTGAACCATACCGCCACAATCGTCATTTCCAACGTGTATTTCCTATCAGAGCCACGCTGCACAACTAGCTATTTTTAAACCAAGAAAATTTAAATAAACTTATGTTTTAGTTCATCAACGTCATTCGGTGTCACGTCGATGTCTATTTTTAGCAGGAATTCCAATCGATCTTATTTACAGATATTGTTACTTTTTACAATGATTCATTTATCAAAGTAGCCCCTAGCATATAAATAATTACTTTGGGACAATTGCCCAGCGTTGAGACAATTCGACTGCTGTCTTAAAAGTAATTGTTTTTTTTTCTCCAAATATTAATTTCTTCGAATCACACTTTATAGCGCAACAGTGCAGGAGTCAGGACATTTTTTTCATTGAATACTGGTTGGGTTTCATGAGATAATTATACAAGTATCTGTCAGTGCCCATGATTTAATATTAATTCCTCAATAAAAGCAAACTATTGGTGATCAAACTAAATTAAAGAGATAACATCATTATTATGTGAGGGGCCAATTAGTATATATTCGTAACATTTAGCATACTACATCTTTGAGATTTACGTTATTTTTAAAATTTGTTTTAACATATTTTCCATTCATTTAAAACACAATTAATTTAATAAATTAAACAAGAGATTTATGCCACTAAATATAAAAGACATAAGTCTGTCAGTGATTGAACATGGGGTCCTGCGAACTGCTACTAGATGGAAAATGTTTTGCAATTAATAAAAAATATATAAAACTGTCTTTTTTATTGGACATTGACCCTGTAAGACAGTTGCATATTCGAGCGCGGCATGTTGTCCCTTAAAGAGCTTTAGCTATAATTGTCTCTAGAAAACATGGCAAGTAAATGTTTGTAGAAAATAGCTTTATAGTCCGTAGGCATAATTGCACGTATGGAGGACAGGTGTTGTTGTTATGTAGCTTTCATTACTTTTACGACAAAAGACCACAGTTAAAGTTTTTCTCTCCCACAATCTGTTGAATTAGAATGCTCGGGTTCAATCATAACACAAAGCACGGAATAACAAATAAGTTTACATTTTCAAAACTACTACGAAGTTCGGTTTAATTACAGAAAAAGATATTGCAAGTCTCAAAAATGATCATATCATTTTATGTCAAAGGCGACGACCTGTATCCACCGTTATATATCCAAGTATATTTGCTAGACGTCTCTAAAATGACCATCATGGTGTCGTAACCATTTAGCTTACAGATTAAACGATTTTGCTGGCATCAAACACAAGTACCAATTACTAGTATAAATGCATTCTTCACAAGCACATAATACCGAGACGGTATTTTTGTAAAGCTGTTTTCACAAGAAATGTGTGAAAAGCGATACAAATTTAATATATAAGCACATTTTTATTTAGTATTTTATAAAGGATTCCGTTAAAGTGTTTGTCCATTTTATTTCGAAGTTTCTACTTAATAACTTCCAGCAAAGTAATTGTACCCTTTACCCCCTTTCTATATCTATACTAGATAGTTTTGCCGCGTATCTGACATTAAACCATCAGTGATAATATGTCAATCAAAATTTTGAAGAACATTTCCAGCCAACATGCAGTCCACATTGGCTCAATTGTATGTTGGAACCCCAAAAAGAAAAAAAAAAGAAAATACCTTCGTATTGATTAAAATACAACTTTAAGTCACTTTCTTAGTGTTTTTGGTACTTTTACATTTTCGATTCTTGAACGGAGGTTACGCACGTGCGTAAAGTACGTAATTGCAGTTATGCGCCTGGATGTAAAGAGAGTGTAGTTCTTACCAGGATGCAAAGGAGTAGTCTGGTTCAGATATTGATGTACATTTGTATACCTCAGTGATACAGCAATTGCCGCCACTGTTTTGAGTAGCGGTTTGGTCTGAGAAAAATTGAGGCCAAATCAAGACCAACCGCAAGTCAACAAGAAGACAAGTATGTCGTTTTACTTCCGTTTTATGAGATGACATTATGTTGAAAGGGGACACAAAAGCCCATGGAAAATCATTAAATATTCAAAGAGGTCACAATGGCCCATGGAAAATCATTAAATATTCAAAGGGGACACAAAGGCCCATGGAAAATCATTAAATATTCAAAGGGGACACAAAGGCCCATGGAAAATCATTCAATAATCAAAGGGGACACAAAGGCCTATGAAAATCATTAAATATATATCACATTTAAAAACATCAATCATATATCTTGTACATATGTCCAAATTATGAACTACTTTCAAAAATTAAAAATATCAACAACAAACAAATAACGCACGTTTGACGCGACTTTGATTTCTTTCTTACTCATTAACACTTAACTGCATAACTGAAACATAAAGCCAATGTGAAAAACAATATTTCAAAGCTAAATGTAACTGACAAATTATCTTTAAAATACTGAAGATAATCCGCCTTTCAAATCATGGGCGAAGTAATGAATGTGTGCACCATAAAATCATTACGGTTTAATAATTCAAATGGTTTTCAGCCTAAGGTGGAAGACAATAAGGAGTTATTACTTCTTTTATTAATAAAAATCGCAGGATATTATACAGCCAATGGAAGCTCGCCAGGGAACTACCTACATTTAGAGAAACAATTTAAAATTTCTTTAACATAATCCTGCCTATTGCGGCTTGGAATATATTCTACATTAACTTCAAAAAATTTGGTTTGGACTTAGATACTTCAATTCCATGAACACATGAATAGATAGTTTCCACATCAGTGAAGATCCTTTATCTTGGCAGCCATCTTTGATGGCAACTTTTCAGATGAATGGATAGAAGAGTACATTTTATTTTCTTGTAATCTCTTCATTTGTGGTCAAAAAACTTAAAAGAATTACATCATCGGAAGGCTCTTGAAATCCATACTTTTAGAATGCAATATTTAGAAAAATGATAAATACACAAAGAATTAATACACAGAAATAAATACAATTATTAGCTCATCCTTAAACAAAAATCAAAAACAAAACAGTTTTTATATCGTTTTTGGTTGTATTTCTTTTACCTTTCAAAATATAAATATATAGTTTTTGATTTTTAAAAAAACTTCATAAAAGCTGTTAAACTTGATGTAAAATTCAAGAAAACAGACTTAAAAATCATAACACAGTGGTGTGTTTAATACAGCACATATTTCCAGATTTCGGCCTGCATTAGCTTCTGCTTTCCAAGATGGCTGCCTTAAACGGTCTTATCAGTGCCTATGACATCACATGGCAACTAAATACATGCAAATGTTACTAGCTGCATGCTAGAAATGATATATTATATTGTATGATCAACTAGACATTAACCACATTTTAGATTATCATCTACAATCACTGATTTTCACAGGAAGAAACTTCGAAATGTGCCCTAATTTGTAGCAATAACAATTTTCACTTTCTTAACATTTATTTTTCTAAGTTTTCTGAAGCTGCTTTAATAAGATGCTACTTTTCCAATTTTTGCATAGAAATACATATTGCGTTATATCTTAAAAACCCCGTGCCATTTCACTTACATGTACACTGATTTGATATCAAAATATCAATATCTGTAAATGTAGATTTCATTTTACTTCTTTGATTTTTTTATTGAATATAGTTTTTTTAAATTTTACTTTATATTGCATAACTGTAAGTTACCTACCTTCATGTAAAATTGACAGAAGGCTAGATACAATCCTCTTTTTTCTGCTAACCTTATAAAGGAATTAACAACGTGTCACCTTAAGGGTCTTGGATTTAGGTTAAGTGTGACTTGGCGTGGGTGTGGGTGGTGTGGTGTTTGGTGTGGTGTTGTGGGGGGGGGGGGGGGGGGGGGGGGGGGGCTTACTCTTTATCCAGGTAAAATAGATACTTTATTAGATATTTGACAATGTAGTTGTTCTAACCGTGCTATATTTCTATAGCGGAAAACAAAGTGAACATACATGTTTCAACTGATATCACAACCTTTTTATTTTGTTATTTCAGTATTGATATCAAATCATACGACGTAGATTGGATGATTTGTTTATGTTTTTGATTTATAGTGTGTCATTCCACTGTTTCTTGAAACAAAAACTTTTGTGCCAGGAAAAAAGTACGAATTGTCAACATTCATTAATTTAGAAATGGATTTCAGCTTAATTTGCTAAACAGATATCGACGTCAGAGCGAGAAATCTGCATTTTTAAATCTAGAAAAATGTACATTTGAAACGACAAGTTTTACTATTTCTACTGTTTAACAAGTGACGTTATGTTATCAACAGCCTTTGCTTAAACTAAAAAATAAGTTCGTGCTGCAATTATGCACATATATCTTAGAACAGGGGTACGATTTTGTTAGATGTGTAGGGTATCGGTAAACTGTCGTTTGCCAACTTTAAGAGGCCTTTTCGATTCTTATTTCGACCGACCATGTCTTGGCAGTTATTTGGTCTTCCTTGTGTGAAATGCTTCATGTCAGTGCTATTGTCGCTGTTTACATTTAACTGACATCTGTATACCTTGCGAAATGTTTTGCAAAATTTATTGAAATACCCATTTTACCTTGTTCAAGTTTTCTTTTCATAATAATTTTTCGCGGACACCTTCTCAGCTGTTTCATTTATGCAATTCCATTTCTATATTGAGACGATTTAATATATACTTCGAAATTCCGTTATTATTTTCAAACCAATGGGGAATTTAACTTTAACATCATAAAAAATGAACAAAAAAGTTTTATTGCTCGTTGAAAAGTACTGTCTGTGAGCTAATTATGCACTTAATGAACAAATAACTTGAAATAACTAAGGTTAAGCTCATCGACTGTTCTAATGCCAAAGTGCACCAGTAAATGAGAAACATTATTTAAATATGACGTATTGTATGTTTTTTTACAATTATTCACTCCGGCCAGTTCATTTGTGACGTCACTTCTATATTGATAACGTCTTGACGTATTACCTGTTTTTCATCTGAGCCAATTATGTACAGTCCTTCCTTACTTTCACTTTCATAACAGCATTTCATCATCAAGTCTGTTTTCTTGTCAAGTATTTTATGTCTACATTTGTACGTGTATAGAAGACGAGTTTGATCCTTAATTATGACATAAAACCTATCCATGCTTACAATTTCTTATTAGAATGCTGTTAGTATAAACTATTATCTAAGCAATAGGCCTAAATGGCTACGTAGTTTGTTTTCACATATACTGATGATGATTTAATTCATTAAACATCTACATGACAGTTGCATGGCTTTGTGGCAGTTTTAATTCGGAGAAGAAACTATTTTTAATTTTCTTCATTCCATTTACGGCAATATGAAAACATTAAAAGAATATACAAAGAAATTTCATCCTATTCTGGTAAACTCGATGAATACGAGTCGTTAATGGTCCATTCTTGTTCCTAATTACATTAATTAAGCCTTTTTCCTATAACATTATCAGAATAACGACTGCTTACAAGCCAATTCATTGATTATCAGTAACGATGCTAATCATTGATAATTACATGCTTTTTAAAACCCTCTTTTCGTCTATTAATTGGACTTAACCAGCGAGAAGGTTGATTGAACTTGATTTTTATGTTTCAAGATACGGAGACATCCAATTTCTGAATCGTGTTTTTTTTCTTCTGATGTACTTGGTATCTCTATCTTTTTCTAACTCACTTTTTTTAAAGAGGTTCTATAGGCCTTTCCGGAAAGGAAGCTACGTCCTTTACCAAATCATTTCAAAGAGGTTCTATAAGCCTTTTACTTAAGTACGACAAGAAGTAGCCAGTCATTGCGACCCCGTAATAGTGTCGGAACACACGGAGCTTAAGGGGACATCAGCCGAACGTGAAAGGAGCCAATAATCGTCCAAACTTTCATTCAAATCTATCAGCCACCTCACAAATAAGCCGCATTTTTACAAATGATAATGGAAAATATTACTCCAAGAAGGTGGAGGGGGTAAATGAATAAGAGTAAGATATGCAATATGTTAAGTTATGTTTTAAAACGATTTCGTTTACTCGACACTCTTGCCATCGATAAAAAAGCAGTATCCTTAACAGTTTACACCTGAATATTGCTTACATTCTCTGCACAATTAACAACGTCTTAATGACTGAAGCTAAATGACTTTAAAATCGATAAACTGACATCAAACCGCCTTACGGATATACCTAGCCTTTAAGTTGTAAACATACCCTATATGACATAAATGTAGGAGGTAAATTAATTACACGTCGTTTGTCCATAACATCATAAACAACACCGCCGATTCGGCTATTATAACATAATAAAAAAAAACTGATTTCAATGTAGCATAATAATTAACTTATTATTTTAACAATTAATGAATACAATCATAAGTTGATATATAATATAAAACGCAATTATACAGCGGTAACATTCGCTTGAATTTTAAGAAATGATTGCATAACTTTTAAGAAAATCAAACCCTTGACATAAGCTTAAGATTTGAACGTGAAGAACGAATTTCATTAAATTCATTAGGTTGACACCACAGCATCATTTACACCCACTTTGAACCCGTCTGTTTTTATTTTCCTTTTCAGGTTTTATCTGTTGACGCTCCCGGGGCCGTGTTGTATATTCATTAAGAAGCAGTGGAACATGATTAGCTACTGTAATCGAAACAAATTTGTGGTTGTTTAGTCCAAGACTGTTTAGAGTGAGTTTAGTTTGGGAATACTGTCATCGAATTCTTCATTTAGAAGAATGTACATGGACTAATTGAAATATATGATATGAATTGTCCTTAATAGAAAGCATTAAAATAATGTGTAAAATGGAGAAATCCTCAACAGCAAGCATCATTTGCAAACTCAACTTAACTTAAGCCCTTTACTTAAATTTAAATTTAATTGGATATTTATCAACATCTTTTAACCCATTTATTTGACAGTAAACCAGTATTCACTGCCTTCATAGGCTTGTCTGATTTGAGGAGCATATGGACCTAAAACATATTAAATGCTAAAGCGTCCAAGATGCTGTCTATTATTTCAATTACGTAATTTTTCATATGGTTTTTCAAATTGAGATTTGCCGGTCGACCAGAAGGCTAAAATACAAGACCTCAGCACTTAAATAAAAGTTAATTCATGACTTAATTTAATACTTAATTTAATTTCAATGATACATTTATATCACTGAACACTATCTTTCGTAAATAACACATACCCTAATGACACCTTTGCTGTATTCGTTCTCAATATGAAAATAAACATTGCATGTAAATTAGAGAAACCCTTCATGGAAAAGCATTTTTGCATAACTAATAACTTATTTCTAACTCATTACTTTAGTTAATGCTTAATTGAGAGAAATAAAGTCTAATAAACTTTTAGATTTCCATAGAAATGACCGTCATTTTGGAGCGGTGTCTGTTTTTTTATGTTTATATGTATCGTATATGTTATTGACGACACCATACAAGAAGCCAACATTTGTCTCTCGTTCCGAGACTGCACAGGAAGGTGTTATGAACGTGGTCATCTATAGCCGTTGCATCAGATTTCGTTTTGTTTCGAAGTGTGTTTACAACAATTATCTTTGCGAACAGAATAGAAATATAACGTTAACATTTCTCTTTGACGGGACATATATGAGACTGCTTTATGAGACCTTTCTTGAATGGCACAGAGAAATGTTGGTGCTATTAGAAATACATTTAGAAACTGGATCCATAATCTTCTTTGACGTTACATTAGGTAGATTATCCCTATTGCATAATTTCGTATTAATCACGTTTAAATAATAGGCAATTCTGAATATTATTTTGAAAAAGGACAACTACGCCAGTAAACAAAACAACTACACAAAACAGAGCGAGTTATCACTGATATTTAATACATACATTGATATCTAAACTACAGAGAACAAATCATTGCACGATATGTTATCATTAAGGAGATAGCTTTATGGAAGTAATAACGTTATGGTATCAAAAACAAAATTATCTGATCACACTTTTTACATAGCCATACATTTTATTTATGAAACTTATCTTGGTATGTAAACAAATAATTTAGCCGAGTACATGGGAAACAATAAAAGTGTGAACTCCCTAGGGACTTTCGTGAATTCATGAAAGCCCTAAGTGAAACAGCGATTTCACGAATTCCTTGAAAGTTTTCGGGATTTCATGAAATCCGTGGTTTCACAGACTTGATTCATGGCTCATTCATTTTGAACGGACTGACGCACATACCAAGATATGATACAGCTACATGCAATGTCAAACTACACTGTCTTGTGCCCCGCATACAAAAAAGATATTTTTAGTTTCAATTGTAAAGAAGACCAACATCTGACGCGAGGTCATTATAAATACAATTAATCATTTTGTCAATGAGGTGCCCCACCCCCATAGCCGAGCAATTAGTCAGAGACTCCAATGGGTCTCAGTCACTCCCAGCTGTAAGTCTCAGTTCAGGTACTGTATCGTAGATCAATGTACTTCATCAATACATACTGTTTCTACAATCACCTTTATTGACACAAAAAATTGATACAATTTGTATACACTTTTAGCAATACTACAAGTACATGCACATACTGTCAACGTTTAACTTTGAAGAGACCGAGTTTTCATTGTGTTTATTAAAAAAAACAAAACACGTCCATTGAATGCATCCCCCCCCCATACGGCATTTTGATGGGGTACAATGGACGTCAATTATGACGCGATTTTTGCGCTTGTACGACGTCTTAAAGTGTAGGAACGTTATTTCATTGAATTGTGCTTCAAACGATAGTTTTCTGAAGAAAATCAGTTAAGAATTAGCAAAGTTATGAAGCTTTATATTTGATACCTTACTTTTAGGACACCCTGTACGTTTTCATATAGCCTATTCAATACGTAATAGCATACGTAAATAATTATTTAAAGTGATATTTCGGGGTAAACGGCATAACAAACTGCTTAAATGTTGTAATGATGGTCAGTCTTTCTTTCAACCTCGAATAATACTGTATATATGCTCGTATAGAAGTGTTGTAACACTTGTTTCAGACGCCTAATGACAAAGGTTGTCTATCAAGGAACATCCCATCGTTAAATAAACCCACCTGGACCAAAAGATATCAAGATCGGGCTCAGAAAAGTAAAACAATAAGGTTTTTGTTTAGTTTTCTTCTTTTTTTTTGCTTTATTTATAATGGAGTGAGACTTGTTTCAAACTATTGACATGTCATTACAAAGAACTCACTTTTTTGAAAAATTGATAAGTTATTTGATAATGTGTCTAGAAACAAGCTGACTCGTTCTATTCTTCTGCTGTGAGTTCGAGGTCCATGCCTCGTAAGACATGTCCCGTCTTGGTTAGCACATTGGTTAATTATTCCATGCCATGAAGTAAAATTGACTTAGCTCTTAGCCTGCAAAATAGAAAAATAAGAAAAAGGTCCTATGATAATTACCGCAGATATTAAAATATGAACTACTACTAGACAAAGGCATACAGAGTAAATGTAAAAGTGACAAAATCACTGAGACGAGCCATTACACACAAAAAGAAAGTAACAATAACCGTCTTGGAAAGGCCAGTCCAACACGACTGATCATGTTTATTCATATATTCATCATGACCTGCTAACTTTTGCGGGGAACGCTCCTATCTGAACTACACAAGTTGGTAATAAGTACAATTATAAAAAAAATGAACACAACCAGACAATTTTTAATGACCGGAATACGTAAAATTAGGGACTATCATACTATGTGTCACATTTTATCTAGTTTGTTTTTTATTTATGTAAGAAAATGTTATTCGCACCGAATTTATCATACATTGCCTTGGGAAATTTACTGTTATATATCTGAAAATGAAGAAGTGGTTAAGCGATTGTTTTTTTCCTAGTTAACTCTGTGTTTTACATTTTTATATTTATGCCTTTTTTTTCACACATACAGGTGCATTGTTTTATTCGTAAACCGAATTTGTTAAACGTTGTTTTGAAATGCATACAGATGGAAATTTAATGTTATTGGCAAATCTGTTGTGTTATAAAGATTAATAAATGTGTGGAGTTGGGTCAGTCTGTTGCAAAACCGTGACAAAATATATTTAATTGGGCACCATTCACTAACAACAGTTTACGGGAGTTTGAAATGTCGACACAAAACACAATGAAAGTTACCGACATATTTCCTTTGATTAACCCATGTTAATGTTCCTGAAACACGCTATTGACTAACTCGTAATGACATCCTCTCACAGTACTATCTATACCCACTTGGCCTGAAAAAATTATACAGATCTGTTATGAGAGGTCATTAAATAATGAAAATATTTAACAGGTTGTTTGCAAATAACAAATGTCTGTTGTCACATAACAAATGATAAGTTGCTTCTGTTGACCATGAATGATGTTTGCATCGCATTAGCTAATCGATAAATAACTAGTGGGCTATTGACAATACATGTAACCAATCGGTGTTACTTAATAAAATATCTGTTGTGTTATGCGATAAAATCTGATAACCTATATCTGTGTCATAATTTTAATGTAAAAAAAACAAGTAATTTTGCGTAATAATTTTTAAACGATATTTTACCTATAGATAACCAATTCACAAAACCCCGTATTTTGGAATACGAATAAGAATATATGACAAAGTCCTATGAGTATTGCAACATATACCAAACTCCGAAAAGGCACAGAACAAAGGTATTTCACATGAAAGCCAAGCGAAAAGTAAGAACAAATTTGTGATGAGTCATTTAAGGAAAAACGCAAACCCGACAGTTACCGCCTTGGAACGGTCAGTCGGCAATATGGACCGATTGGGGTGCTTAAACCGGTTTAACAGAGCTCTAACCTCGCACTTCCTGACGAGTTTCTCAAATGCAAGTAACGAAAAGTAAAAACGATCTATTTGAAAACAAAATGTCCATGCGCTGATATTTTCTTTACGTTATGAAGAAAGTAGTGACGTCATCGAAAAATAATGTCCACATAGTGTTCAGAAAAGGAATATGGTATTATTTCGATTTGAAAAACAACACAAAAATGGTTGACCACAAATAAAATTAAATTAACTTTCTGAATCATAAACAAACATGACCAGAGACGAATAAAAGATTGTAGCATCCTGTTCATGTGAATATGTAATTTAAGAACCAAAGTTCAGTGTCCATCAAAGGAAATACTCGTAACAATCCTTATAGGATGAATTAAATGACAACATAGATTACATGCACGGGGAGATTTTTTACGACCGCCACACTGCACAAGTAACATTGTTGTGATAATGAATAAGAATATATGACAAAGTCCTATGAGTATTGCAACATATACCAAACTCCGAAAAGGCACAGAACAAAGGTATTTCACATGCAAGCCAAGCGAAAAGTAAGAACAAATTTGTGATGAGTCATTTAAGGAAAAACTCAAACCCGACAGTTACCGCCTTGGAACGGTCAGTCGGCAATAAAGAAGTCGGTTATAATTAAATACGATAAATACATATACTTGTTTTATTTGTTTGTTCTGGATTAAGTGTCATACATAATTTTATATTAGAAAGGCTTTCGTTGACCAGTACATAAAAATTGATCGCAACCCAATCTGTACGACGGAAGTTTGGCTCAAATTTAATTGCTTGTTTCGAGTAAAAGAAAAATCGATAGCTAGGGAAGTGTAGTCCGAACAGAAATAGAGAACCTTGAAGGTGTAGTCAGAACAGAAATAGACAATCGGGGATGTGTAGTCAAAAAAGAAATAGAGAACCACGAAAGAGTAGTCAGAACAGAAATAGATAGCTGACAAGTGTAGTCAGAACAGAAATAGAGAACCATTGAAGTATAGTTAAAATAAAAACAGACAACCAGGGAAGTGTATTTAGAACAGGAATAAACAATCAGGAAAGTGTAGTTAGAACCAAAATAGACGACCTATAAATGTGTAGTCAGAACAAAAAAATAAAACCAAGGAAATACATTCAGAGCCGAGGTTTAGTGGCTCGGATCAATATCAAGCCCCGACAAGCGGGACTATATTTTCTACGACTATTTACAATAAGTAGTTACTGTCTTGGTATCTGTTCTACTCTAAGGAAGAAACGCGTATAAGTAAAATACTTTTGCTTAAAATGACATGGTCGGAGATTTTCTCCAGTGGAATCTTTGTATAAACTCTACCATCCAGTAGAATGACTGTCCTGTCTAAGCTGAATACACGCACTAGACCTTTTTTAGACTAATAATAAAAGGTATTTCTTTTTTTACAAATGTGAATTACATATAGAAAACAAAACAGGCACGTATTTGTCTAATATTTTTAACTTATTCGTTATTTGGTAATATATGGTGTTGAAAATGAGCTACATGACTCAAATGTGAACGTGAACTGCTGCGTAACATTTTATACACCAAAACGTCTCGAGTAATACGTCAATCACATTCTTGACGTATCTTTCCTGACAATATGTAATCAACATCAAAAATGTATCATAACTCTATAAGCCGACCATTTGTGTGTCTATTGTTGGACAAGAGAGATGACGAATAGTGCTTCATGGTGCCAAAACATGGGTCTTCAAATAATGTAATGATGCAGAAATCTTATTCCACGCGTATCTATTATCGGGTTTATACTGTCGAGTCGTATTGTTACTAAACATTGAATTTTATCTAGGTTTACATTCCTAATTGCTTTTCAGTTAACTGAAAAAGGTGTCCATAGATTTTATCTTTTGAAACTTAGCTTCAACTATCGCTAACATATTAAATGAAAATGGTAAAATATTGTTCAAATAATTTTATGAACATGCAATGGCGAGAGCTTGCGGCATAAAAGTCTAGTCTAAGGAGAGTCATTGGTAAATAAGAAAAGATTAGGAAAACGACTTCATCTTATTGATTCATCAAAAATTGTGGCGTCAAATTGGATTTTATTTACTTTACAGTTTGACATGTTTAAACGAAAAAGATCCATTACTTATTGCATCGTTACAGCCGGTATACTTAAACCGTATTCCGTGGCTGTTTTGAAGGACTCAAACGTTTTTCGTACATTATTACATGTACATTGTGTTTTACCACCACCAACACTTTGTGATTGTGTGAATGGTCACTAATATCACATTGTGCTTTTTTATGTTAGGTTTGGTTTCATTGAACAAACCAGTTGTTAGAATTTGCGTTTGTCGGTGGCTATTGGATAGACAGCACATGTGTGTCAACAGCACAATACCTTATATTTAACTTATTCAACCTATGGCACACCGTTTGAACATTTGGACTGTTTGTATTAAATTGCACCGAGGTCTGCGCTGTCTAAGACAGAGTCAATTTTGTTTTTGAAATACATTGCTGCGACAAATTATTATCGTTATAGCAACGTCCAGCTTTCCGGTGAAGGAAGACCCAAGACATATGTCTTGGAAGAACCACCAGCGCACCGCAAGTCAGCTGGAAGACCTTCCCATACTAAGTCCTTCGCCCCAAACGGGACTCGAACCCACGCGGTGAAAGGCTAAGCAGCCAGAGGAGAAACAAAATCCGCGACTCTACCACTATGCAACGGGCGACCCTCAGAGTCAATTGGGGAGCTATTAATAGAAACATATATTATGACGGAGAGTCGTATGTCATCCCCCATGATAAGATCTTTCAAGTTAAAATGTGCATTTCTGTGATACTATGTCAGGATGCCGCTGAATGGAGTGATGGATTAGCAGCGTCTATTAATGGTCGTCTAGCGGTAACTGGACATACCGCTGAGATTACATGAATATGGTGACTTATGGTCATAATTCATAATTTGGAGGTCACCGTTTGATGCATGTCTTTTCGTCTCTCAAGTCGTGGCCTATATAGGTGAAACAACTTGCGCAGTCGCCATTGTACTTTAAGTGAGATTGCACAGTATGTCTAACTTCGGAATATTGCCTGCCTTTATGATTTAACGTGCTATTTGCAGATTGATCTCGTCTAATTATGGCACAGTACTAAACTGTTTTTGTTCGTTTGCTTAAGATGGTTTTGTATTTCCATTATTTCTACTAAACGTGGTGTTATCTTTTGTTCTAGAAATTGTTCATCTTTGTTCCAAATATTATCTTGACTTTTCTTATCATACGACGGTATTAACAAACACTTATTATACGTTATTGCTTCGACTGTTTGAACTGGTTGAATTCACTTTAGGATTTGTTTAGATGCGTTTAGTTGCATCTAGTGTATACATTGTATATATTGTTGATAAATAATTGCATTTACTGTTATCTTGTTTAAAATAATATTTCCTTAGTTATCCTTTCGCCAGGCCAGTGTTTAATTTTAGTTTTCTGAAATTAGGGTGTGTGTGTGTGTGTGGGGGGATTTGTTTGAACTCATCGTGTTTGAGAAAAAATCAAGAAGTGTTAGGATGGAGCTCCAAAAAAGTTTTAGAAGCTATTGTTTTATGTTTCATTTCAATAATTTGTCCATTTACATAAATTTGTTGTATGTTTCTTTGTCTGAGTCAAGTTGTACTTTTAATATACATGTATGAGGTAATCTTATCGGGCTTTCCATATCTTTATTAATAAGCCGTTTTACCAACACAAGAAAACAAAAATTAGTCAGTGGCTTCTTTCCTAAGTTTGAATGATTTTCTTCATGTCTGACAGCAACAAACACACTTGCTGTTTACCCGAACAGCCAGAGAATATGCAATATTAATTTACAGTAATTTGGGCTTATAAAACCTTCCTCTTGCCGTCTTAAATTGCGTTCTGGGCGCCAGGGAAAGAGTTTCTCCGACTGTGAACAAATACAGGCACTGACGCTCGCCGTTAATACATTGGCTATAGCATGCAGTCTAATTCTTCCTCACGAAACACAACTTTAACAACTCAAGCAACTATATTTTACAAGACGTGTTAATTATTTGTCTGAGCAAACAATACAATGGGAAAACATACAACACCCATTTTCATCTTCTATTTATGAATAATACAAGAACACTTTTGTATGCAGAGTATTAAATGTAACCTTTTATAATCCTTTATGTATACGATGTACATTTGAAATGTCAATATGTCACTAGCATGAAATGTACCAAACAAAGTACGGAACCCAAAGGTAAATTACTTTTAAGAAAAGTATAACAAAAATTTATGCATTGATTGTGTATACTTTTCAAGTAAGTGCACCACGAAATAACACATACTGGTATAATAGTACCCCCAGCATTATCAGAAAAAAAGTATGCATAGGCAATAAAAATGATGTATTGCAACATTTATTTATACACATCAGCATTATTGAGTAAAGGTAAAACTAAGTCATAAAGTGATTTAAATAAATGCATCGAAGGACTATACTCTACGAAGAAGTTACTCTATAATATTATTGGCCGACCTATGTTTTGGAAGCAAAAGGTTACACTTTAACACTTTAATATTACTGACGGATCTATGTATTGGAAGCAAGAGGTTACACTATAATATTATTGGTCGACCTATGTATTGGAAGCAAGAGGTTACACTATAATATTATTGGCCGACCTTTGTATTGGAAGCAAGAGGTTACACTATAATATTATTGGTCGACCTATGTATTGGAAGCAAGAGGTTACACTATAATATTATTGGCCGACCTTTGTATTGGAAGCAAGAGGTTACACTATAATATTATTGGCCGACCTATGTTTTGGAAGCAAGAGGTTACACTTTAACACTTTAATATTACTGACGGATCTTTGTATTGGGAGCAAGAGGTTACACTATAATATTATTGGCCGACCTTTGTATTGGAAGCAAGAGGTTACACTATAATATTATTGGTCGATCTATGTATTGGAAGCAAGAGGTTTCACTTTAACACTATAATATTATTGGTCGACCTATGTATTGGAAGCAAGAGGTTACACTTTAACACTATAATATTATTGGTCGACCTATGTATTGAAAGCAAGAGGTTACACTATAATTATAGGCCAGTCTATGTATTGGAAGCAATATGTCAGTCAGTGAACCTTGTATAATACCACGTCATGTCGGATTATCAAAACACTGAATCAATCAGCAAACGTACTTTATCACTGTCAAAATTATACTATCATGTAAAAGTCTGTCAAAATTATACTATCATGTAAAAGTTTTATCATGTTTGTTCTGAAATAGGGTTCAAACGTCACGCAATAAAAGAATATTGCCTTCAGCAATCGCAGCAAAAGTTGATGCGGAGGAACAACATTGCACAAAATTCAAACAAAAACAGAAATGTATAGAAAACATAAAAAATAAACATTTTAATAAATACTTAATAGATCAAATAAACAGATAATAGTTATCTATCTTGCACGAGTTTATCTTTTTACGGTTTTAGAGGCATATTGGACACTCTGTGTATACACAATGTTGCGTGTTATTAGATATAATGTGGTTGTCTGAAAATATATTTTCTTGTTGCTTTGTAAAAATATTATAGCATTTCAATCAATGTGTACTTGACAAAGTTTGGAAGGATCAGTCATGGCAAATATTCTCGTTCAAAGATTCGAGAATGAATGACAGTTCCAAAGTCGCATTGCAAAAAAACCCAAAAAACAACTACATTCCTATCGGAAAAAAATCAGTAGAAAATTTGCTTTATATATAATAGTCCACTTTAGGACAAATCATTTCGCATTCTATAAAATCATTTACCGGCAAATCACTTCATAAAAATGGTTCTTTCCTACGGTCGCCAGAAATGCTAAATGCCATGCTAAATGTGTTCTGTCAATCGGAATAATTCTTTTGTCGCTTTTATTTTTGTCTTACCTCGCATTATCTCGCACGATGGTTCAAACGAAGTAAACAATCAAAAGACTTCTATACTGACCGCGTCTCTACACTTGGTTGAATAAAATAAGCCTCAATGGGACTGTTTTGTTGTTTTCGGTTAAACGGTAGTCCATGATCAAATAATAAAGACAGGCCATCACGACACTTGCTCAGAACCTCAGAAGATATCTAGAATTTGGGAAGTTAAAATCAACCAGCCAACCAACCAACCTACTAAAACCAGCCAACCAACTACCATCCAAACAACCAACTACATACCAAAAGCAAAAATCGGACTACAAAATTGTACTGGTAGAGTTGGTGGAATTCTGTGGTATAACCCGAGTATTTTCAATTGTATCGTAACTGACCAATAGATCCTCAGACCAAATCTGTTTTGTAAAACAATTAAGTTTCTCAACGTTCTTGTTTTAATTTAATTGTGAAAAACTTGAAGAAAACGCTGGTAAATATAATGCGGAATCTATATTGCCTTTCCAGTCCGTTAGTTTTTGTTGCAATTTTATTATTCAGTCTACCGGATTTCAAACAAGGAATGTGTTCACGTATTTGTATGTAAATGCAACATATTAAATAAAATTTGTCTAACCGTATCAAATGTGGACTAAGGCCAAGAAGCCGCAAAATGTTTTCGAAAGAGTCAGTAATGCAGAAATGTCATCAATTTTTTTTATTAAGAGGAATGATGTTTTTGTCTGGAAATATTAAAAGCAAAATGTAATTTAATCCCCCTCTAGGAAGAGCAGTATCTAATTTGTTCCTTGGTAAACAGAATGTATTAAGTACGTCGCTGGGTTCCATTTATCAAAATGGAAGTATACTCTAAGACAAAGATAAACGCTGCCTAAATTGCTTCATCTTATTAAACTATATTTGCTAAAGAAATATATAAAATTCGTAGTTAATTACAAACAAGATTATGCGACATTTGTTCAATTTATCTAGCAAAAGTAATGTATATTTTTATAAAGAATCAGCAAGCAGGTCCTGGCTAATGTGGATCTACACCATTTGACTAGGCATGATAAATGTGTGCTCCTGGCATAGAATTACACATATGCGTGTTTTCTTCACCGAATCCGGTGTTACGTCACCAAATCTGGTGTTTGCGTCACCAAATCTGGTGTTTACGCAAGAATCTAGCCAGAGAATAAGCAAGTTTTTTTTATATTGATAAAGGTAGTGAGAAACTGCAGTCCAGGCGCCATCGAAATCCCTTTCAATCCTCTGTTGCCGTTTGGCTGTGATTAATCTATGTACGTATTCTAAGCAACACTTATTTAACTTATTTAAGTTGTGTTTGTTCAGTGTAAACATCTTACAAAAAAGACAATTTGGCTGCATCTACCGTCATTTAGTTAGCCGCATACAAAATATATGTCGTGTATATTTTAGCATACATGTATCACCAGTTATAAAATAAATGTATCCACATGCCCAAATCCCAAATAAAATCATAAGTTTCTTCAAATACGAAGAATTTTAAACATTTAAAAAAAATGTTTAACAGTAAATGAAAAGTTAACGTCCTAAAAGATTTTTAACAAACATGTTTTTGTGCAACTCTATATCGTCTGACCATAAAACTTATAATAATAATATACACGTTAGCTTAAATAAAGCTTTAACGAATTAAATATTACATGTATATATAAAGCTTGGAATTATACTATTTTTAGACTTGAATTCAGCACTCTATTACGTTTTCAAATCAATAGAATAACAACTATATTTTATTGGAAAACACACACACACACACACACACACACACACACACACACACACACACACACACACACACACACACACACACACACACACACACACACACACACACACACACACACACACACACACACACACACACACACACACACACACACACACACACACACACACACACACACACACACACACACACACACACACACACACACACACACACACACACACACACACACACACACACACACACACACACGAATAAAACATTGTAGTCTTTCTGATAGTGTTACAATACAACTTTCGACACACTTTTGATACAGAGGAAAACATTTGAAAAGGATGTTTTCTCAATGGCCGTTATCCACTTTTGCTAAGTCTGAGCCAGAGAATCTAATCTCCGGGAATAGAAATGTAATGCCTTGGATCCTGGTTCATCCTGGATGTAGTCAGAAGTATGTTAGACGGTTTCCTGCTGTCTAATCTCTCCCTTTTATAACTGGCTTAAGATAAAATGGCAACTGCACTAACACGATGTTGAAAGTCTTTCCTAACTTGTGCGTCTTTTAATCGTTTTCTTGTTAGCTTAGCCAGATGCAGATCCGAAGATATATGTCTTTTCTGGATCAGGTCTCGTCCTAATCGTAGTTGGTTAGAGTCGGTTAGATGCCTGTTGTTTTTATGGGAATTTATGATTACTACAACATATATTAAACATTGACACAAATACATTTCACCGGCCGCAATAGCTCAGGTAGTAGAGCGTCGGCTTGCGGATCGGGAGGTCGTGGGTTCGAACCCCGGCCGGGTCAAACCAAAGACTTTAAAGTTGGTAGTAGTGGCTTCCCTCCTAACGCTCGGGGCTAAGGGGACAGCATTACGCCTGACTCGTCGGTGTCAGTATAATGGACCGGCCGGGTTCAGTCCCTGGGCAACTCATAAGTGCCCCTGTGCTATAATGATAGAAATGTCGCTGCACAGTATCGGCAAAAATGCCAGCTAATCCCATCCCATCCCATCCCAAATACATTTCCCCATTTAATGGGCAATTGACAAAATACTGCAACAAGTTTTTACTCACACAAAGAGAAAACCTAACAGTTTTCTACTTTGGGACAGACAGTCGACGTTAGTGCCAACAGAAGATCAAACCTCGCACTTCTCGGTGGCGGGGTTTGTTGCGAGTGGAGGTGTTCCACATGACAAACCCTGAACATAAAACCGACCAACTTAAAACAAAACAGTCCATGCCGTAGTCACTAACCCTTTAACTAAGTTATTACGTCCTAAAAGGAAAAAAAAAGAGACGTAATGTCGTAATTAGATACTGAAAGTATTAAACGAGTTGGATGAAAGGATACGAAACGAGGCTTTAGACAACGAGTTTAATATTCAGTATCTACTGAACACGAAAAAGAGATTCTATTCATCACATAACCAAAACATTTTTTGTTTACAATGAATCGTTCTTTTATAGTATGAACAGTCGGTCTTGACATGTGTAATTCGGTTTGGGAGAATCCGCACAAAAAATAGTTCCACTCTTTACTCGACCATTTTCCATAAAAAAGAAACGTATTCGTTTATACCATGTCTAAACTGTTGTGTTTTTTTTATTAATTAAAATGAAATTGTCCAACAAAATGCATACAACGGCGACAACAAAGCGATCAGGAAATGGCCTATAAACTACACATAATTAATGACATCACACTACGATAATGACGTCCCACTACGATAACTAACGAGTGTGTTACAAAAAATAACGCATGAGTCCTCAAGCTCGCGCGGTAGGTTATGTGATAGTTTGTCGAAAGAAAACTTATCATTTGCTAAAATCAGAACTAAAACAGAAGAAAAACATTACAAAGTCGATTGAATGTCAAGAAAATACACATAACAATTCTGATACTATAACAAATGACTGTTTCTATAACATGCACTTGAAATTTGCTAGGACCGCCACACTTCACAAGTATTAAATGGTTTGGAAGAAATAATTTGGGGAACCTCTTGCAATGGGATTGGGATTGGGATTAGCCGGCATTTTTGCCGATACTGCGCAGCGACATTTCTATCATTATAGCACAGGGGCACTTATGAGGTGCCCAGGGACTGAACCCGGCCGGTCCATTATACTGACACCGACGAGTCAGGCGTAATGCTGTCCCCTTAGCCCCGAGCGTTAGGAGGGAAGCCACTACTACCAATTTAAAGTCTTTGGTTTGACCCGGCCGGGGTTCGAACCCACGACCTCCCGATCCGCAAGCCGACGCTCTACCACCTGAGCTATTGCGGCCGGTCCCTCTTGCAATGTTCTTGGTATTTCGAACGAAAATAGGCAATGTCTAGGAAAGAAACTTAAAACACAATTGTCTAGTTTGTTGTATGTTAAATATCCGAGGCAAGAATCTTTGATATTTGGGTTCATTTTTTATCGTGATTTCACAAACCTTTGCTTGAATACATGACCTGTTTGCTTTACCAGTTACAGTTGGTCTAATACTATACAAATGCAGATAAATATCGATGTCTTTGTATTAATTAGTTGGACCAAACATTGCTCGTCTGCCCTTACCAGCGGGAAAAATGCCTTCCCTTATTAGAATAGAACTCAAACCCCTCTGCGTATTTTTCACTTGATATCCATGTAAATCAAAGACATGTTCGTAGACTGAAAGGTGCTATTAAAAAGTAATTGTTGTCTTAAAAATGATTATTTTTCTTGAAATTAAAAAGATCACCTATAAAGTAAAATTGAGGCTTTATGAAGGAGACCTTAAATATACGTATATTACAAAAATGTTAAGAGAAAAGAATGCTTCAAAACGTTGGTGGATTTGCATTTTTAATGTGCTTGTGAAAAGTGACTCAGTAAACACTAAATTTAAATGCAATTATTTGAATGAATCATGCAATCTTCTAGAACCACAGGGAGAAGGAACACTTACCTCAAGAAGTGAGTTCAATGTGACAAACCTCTCTTAGACTATATGCATTAAGGTAGCTAACTCCAACCATTTCACTTTCAACATTAAATTGTAATTGGCCAAAAAAGGGTGACGAACAACGTAGGCTTATAACTCTCACTGCATGGGTTCCAGTCAAAGTCATGTGTCTGTATAATCCATAAAATATTGTCCCACTATAAAAAATAGCATGTTTCATTCTTGCAAACGGCACATATAACACACGTTTAACTGACAGTACATATACTAAGAGGCAAGTAATTATGATAATTTTCTAACAAAACATACAGCTAATTTGCATGGTACAATTTTTACAAGATCAACACATGGTTGAAGGAAACCAGAGGCTTTTAAAATATATTACTACGAATTATGTATAATAACATACACTCACGGATGCATTAAGATCTACGGTATATAAGTATGTACATTATCTCCTGACGGGCTTTTTGCTAACAATGGGAAAATCATTTTTGTACAACGGTGTATTTTTCTATTTTAATATACGTCGACAACTATCCTAGGATCGTGTCATATTTAGTATTATTAATGATATAAATTTAGGCAACTGTCTTGATAGAACATACGAGAACGGCAGGTCAGAAAGATTTGTTCACATTTGTCGCTCAATCTGACCTATAATCATACTAGAACTGACCAATGCTGAAAGCCCAACAGAGGTGTTGTCAGAAATTTACATCTACTCTTACCAAACAGCTATGATAAAATCTGCAAATAAATACTCCAACAATTCTGTTTTCTGAGTCATTGCAAGAACACATTACAAATACATATAGTTTTCTATTTCGCGTTTTTGTCCGTTTTCACTGCTTTTCCAATATCATGATTCTGTTAAAGGACCCTGTAAATCAAATCAAGATTATATCTCGACATCGGCTTCAACAAACTTAATTCAATTTTCTTGAAACGTTACACTCACACTAGTTGAGCTCTACAAACTTTCCGTTTAATCCCATGGCGATCACGCTCGCATGCACATTAAGGAATAACTTAGCTTTGCTTTCATGAGAAAGTTGGACGTTTTTCGAGTATAGATTTCACTCAAGCGGAACTTTTGGACAAATTGCTGGGTGTTTTGTTGGTTTTGCTGACGCCTGATTAGACATCACTTGTATTTATTGCATCCCAAATACTGTTCCGCATGTTGCCCTTACCTGATTTGTACAATGTTATGTGATTGGCTTTTTCACTTACGCTTTCTCATCTTTCCCGTACGATGACATGATTGTGTAAATGGATTCACTTTACTCTCTAAAGAGGATAAAGAGATTTATTTCTGTCCACTGAAAACAAAAGTTATGCTGTACCGGCTATGTTTTTTGCGAAAAATCAACCACATTAATTTAGTTACAGCACAACCAGAAATAACCACAGACATATATGATACTTCTTTATTGTAAAACAGTTATAATCATCTTCTTAATTAATCATAACTATAAATATAACTATAAATATGTAAACATTGCGGCTCGCTCAATAGTAAGTGTACATGCAAATGTAAAAGATTTTTATAAAGTTTAAAATAAGCACTTTGAAACTAGCAGTCAGCTATTATTTGAATCGTCAAATTAAACAGCATTTTTAAGTAAATGTTAATCAACACGCTGCGATTCACACTTATATAACAACAAAGTGCTCTGCCTATTTCAATAGATAGTTTCCATGTGATGTCATAAGCACTGATAAGACAATTCAAGGCAGCCATCTTTTAAGGCAGAAGTAATTGCAGTCCGAAATCGGGAAAACTATATTTTGATAGTTTAAAAGGTAAAAAATACAACCCAAAATGATACACTGTTCATTTTGTTTAAGGATGAGTCAATTATTTTACTTATATCCGTGTGTTAATACTTTGTGCATATATCAATTTAAAAATAATATATTCTAAAAATATAAATTTTAAGAGCTTTCCGATGGTGTATAACTTTTAATTTTTTACCACAAATGTAGAAATTGCAAGAAAATAAAATTTACACTTATATACAATTCATCTGAAAATCCCTTGAAGTTGCCATCAAATATGGCTGCCAAGATCTTCGCTGATGTCGGATCTATCTATACTGTATTAAACTATTTCTTTCTATATTTGATATTACGTATAAAATAACAAAGGATCCTGAGTTGTGACCAGGTACCGACCGACAAGTGTTCAAACTTAGTTTCTAGAATGCTGTCAGCCAGACAGAAAAAAACACAGCTTACGGGATTAAACCTGCCTAATGGATGCCGCTATTTAAGCGCAGACAAAATTCGTTTACCATCTTGTCTCTTTGTCTGGTGTGTAAGTAAAGACAGACAAAGGAAAATTTATACACACTTGCTCTTATTCACAAGTATTCAAACGTTGCAAATACTAATACTAAAATATGAGAACTTGTTGTCAGTAACTGAAATAATTAACAGACATATTTGATTGAATGAAAAATATTTAAGCACTATGCCTTTACAAATACGTTAGTGAAAATAAACGTTCTATTCTCTATGTTACTCAGTAAGCTGAAATATCAATTTATATTGATTATCTTGATTTGTATGATATCTTGATTAAATGTCTTAAAAAACAAACTAGTTTATTTTCACAAGATCCCACTTCGGCCAAAGTTTGTATACAGAAATCAACAATGCATATCAATACGTAAATACTTTATAATTGTAATAATTTACATGGACTTGTATTACTACGCATATACACTATTCGTTTTATTTTTTCAATGCTTACTTAGCTCCACATTACCTATAATTCCAATAAAATGTCTTATTTTAATATTCGTTTTAAAAGTCTTTAGTTATTGATATGAAAGAGGCTGAAGAAATAAGCTGATTATTAAGGAACTGTTTCCTGAGAGTAAGGTGGTTGTATTTAGACTTAAGTGCAACTTTGCGGATCATAGGAACAAGTATAGGAGTAGAAAAAATGATTTTTGTTTACATTTTTCGGAATAGTGTTCTAGGCATAAAACAAAAATACCTGTGTACTGATGTCAGATGGACTCTTCTTAAGACCGGACCTGGTAGCGCAATCGGTAGAACGTCGGCTCCAGTTACGAGAGGCCCCGTGATCGATCCCGGGCTGCGACGTACCAAAGTCGTTAAAAATGATAGTAGTACAGCTGTCTTGCTAACGCTTAAGGAAATATAAGGCTAGGTCCTGAACTGGTTGGCCCGGTGTCAGGATAATGTGACAGGGTATGGTATCATGTCAGTTGTTTGCAGCATCCTATGCACAGTAAAGGCAGCACAAAATCTGCTTCAAGTGGACAACGTCTCCAGATAACTGAAGTACTGTTGGCGGGACGACAAACCCAATAAACTGACTTTTTAAACTCGTCAGAAGAAAGAAACACATTTTCATTCGTGTCTATGCCACTTATGAAAATACTACTTTGCTAACCATTCGGTGAAACAAAATCCACCAGAAGAAAATGCCAGGATCTCATAATATGAATACATAGCATTAACATGTAAGAGTTCCGAAATATTATAGCATGTATAACATTAATCAAAGTTTGTAGAGAAACAATGCCGATTTGCTGAGAATTTTCGTGGTCAGAAATTATACTTCAATGCGGAGGAAAACCAATGACACGAGGAGAGTTATAACTTAAAGAGCGTTATCATATACCGCAATAAATCACCATGACTTTAGTCCATATTTTTATACTGGTCAACAACGTCAAAATTGTGCACACGGTGAAAACAATTACAAAGGGAGTTAACTCGCCGATAGACAAAATAATGAACCGAACGTATTAAATACTTGAACTGAAAGGAAAGAGGTATTAATCAAATTAAGGTTATTTTTTAATTCAAATATTTATTTAAATTATAAATATAAATACATTCAAAATATGTAGGATGCTTTTTACTGGTCAGTTTAAACCCTGTAACTTAGAAGTATTAGTCAAATTACGTTTATTTTTATGATTGTATACGTTAATGTGTTTTAGTCTAGACAAGAACATCTAATTTAAGGGCAAAAGTTGCTAAAGGAGTCAAAAGAAACAAGGTTGAATGAAATGTCACATTTTATTATGGTACTTTCCATCCCCAATAAATTATACAAGACATCAGGTAACACTACGATAAATATAAGTAGTGAAGAATAACTACTCACAAACAATCGTATAATACTGAATGACTCAAACAAAAACATGGGCAAAACAATTAAAACGGGATTGACGAACGAAGTTCAACAGGTCAATATTTACATCCACTTTAATTTTTTGTACATGGTGAGATTTTTCATTGCGAGCTTTGAAATAATAGACAAGATGAGATCGTTTTTCTTTTCATTGCTTGCATTTGAGAAACTCGTCAGGAAGTGCGAGGTTAGAGCTCTGATAAACCGGTTTAAGCACCCCAGTCGGTCCATATTGTCGACTGACCGTTCCAAGGCGGTAACTGTCGGGTTTGCTCTTTTTGTTAAATGACTCATCACAAATTTGTTCTTACTTTTTGCTTGGCTTGCATGTGAAATACCTTTGTTCTGCGCCTTTTCGGAGTTTGGTAAATGTTGCAGCGTTCATAGGACTTTGTCATATATTCTTATTTGAATCGTTGGTTCATTTGGCAACTACAATTATCTGAGTATTTTAAAGAGCCCAACGCATCAATTATGTTTTAACAATTAAGATCCCAATTTTCATAGTTCATGAACACACGAGACAAACGTAAATATGCATTATGGGCTGGTTTTATAGAAATCCTGAAATACTGACTTATCTGAGACACTCTGAACAGGCATACGTTTCGTCAAGTCGATGCGGAAAGCAGAGACGTTCATGTTCATAATTTAAGACTTTATTGTGCAGTTCATAAAAAAAGATGAATTTCACAGATGTTTTAAATAACACATTAATAACAAATATTTAAAACAACAATTAATTTGATAACAGAAAAAGAGACAACAAAATCATTTTAACAAAATGCTATATTTCTTTAATTAAAAAAAATCGTATTGTACACTTTTTGTTTATTTCCTCGTACTCAAACGTACTTCTTCACAAATAGAATGGCAAAATGGCTATAGAACTATATATATAAAAGGTAAGCAAAGAAATTGTGTTATTATATTTTTAGAATCTTAAGTAAAGAATGTATAAAACACATGGGATTTCTGTGCACATCTTTAAGAAAAAAAATGAAAAGGCGGATTTTTATATTATGTGTACATAGTTGTACTGGTTAAAGCGCATTAGGTGGGTCTATGTTGCCTAATAAATCGGGGAGCCCGAAAAGCCAGCAAACCATGTTTGATATAGAATATATAATAACACAAGTAAGTTGACTTAATTGTTTGTATTTTGCATGTGATCAGAACTTTCACGATACAAAATAAATAACAAAAACATTTTCATTTAGGTCCAGTAATATATAAAAGGGAGTAATTTTATTATCTAATTTTATATTACTTGCCTTTAACACTCAACCACACGTACACAGAATAAACACAACATGACTATATACATTGCATACTGATTTACATTGATTGAATGCAACAACTGATCACCACAAATGGAGACAAAGCAGAAACAATATGACAAACACAGTTTGTAGAAATATGTAGCAAAATAGAAAAGAAAATGTTAACAACATGAGTGTATATGCGCTGTCATTGTCGGTTTTATGTAACGCGTTTCTTTTTTAAGTATTAAATTTATTCAAGTTGTATACTCATACTTCTTCGCAGAAATTGCGTAAAAATTGATCAATTTGTGATCCATCAGCCATAAAATAATCTAAATTAATAAAAAAAACAGTTATCAATAAAATGTGGATGTTCAATCTATCTTTGCTTAAAGTTGTAAATAGCTAAATGCCGTATGCAAAAAGTGCTACATGTATAAACATTCCACTAAAACTTATGTTATACACCACATTTTCTGATTTGATCTTAAATAATTGGTTTTATAAATAAAATCACTGTTATAGTAGGCTCAAAAACTCGTTAGTCAAATGACTTAAAATGTACGTTAGTTTCTGACTTAGTTTTATGGATAAAAAACCAATCCATACTTATAAAAGACAAGCATGTAAACAAAGCAGTGTTAATCTGGAATTGGTGTATGACATAATAATGGCTATATATGTATACAACAGAAGATGTCTGTTTGGGTTTTATGTACACATATCAAAAGAATTTACCATGTATCGTTATATAACAATATCTTTTTCATTTAATATCTGACAAACTATATAATACAATATACTTATTGTTTGGTTTATACATTACCATTTTCTCTGCTTAAAGCAACAGCGTTTGAATTGGAGTTACCAGTCTTACTGTTTTGTAAACAACTAAAAATGACAAAAAATACTACCCCCCCCCCCCCCCCCCCCCCCCAAAAAAAAAAATGTCCCCCTCCCCCGCCCAAAAATGAACAAAACAATACAAAAAAAACAAAAAAACAAAAACAAACAAAAACAACAACAAAAAGACAAAATATCGGCAAGCGTCTATATCGAGCATATGTCTGTCATGACAGACATAATTCCTACCGACAGATTTCCAAAAAAATTCTGCTTAAGAAATTAAAAGTATTAATCAGTTTTTATTATTATTTTGTACGACAATTTCGAAACATTTTACAAATGTTTTCATAAAAATGATAAGCAACTTTGTAGTAAGAGAAAATAACAGAACGAATACAAATTGCTCTACTAAAGCTTTTAGCATCAATTTTGAACATGTTTGAACAATTTACCACATTCCCAGCATACGTACCACCGAACTACCACATTTTATACCACTTAGTGAGCCAGCAGGTGCGAGTGTGAAGTCACGTGTTATTACTTTAACACTGGTAAGTGTCTGTTAACAAATAATTATCTTAACTGGTTCCACATTGTGAAACTGCCAAATGTTTTGGTATTAACTACATTCGTAGATTATTACATTTTTTAATTAAGTCATAACCAGGACAGCATAGAAGTTATATTTGTGCAATCTACCGAAAAGTATTAACATTGCATAATGTTAAATTTCTAACATGTCATTCAAATACTATGAATTACACTGAAGGAATTGTGGCGTTATAGATTATGATAACTATCAACTAAATATTTTAGAAGTATTAAAATTAACAAGTATAGCATTGAATTACACGCGATGATTTGTATTAAAAATATTTAATTGTATCTAATTATACAACTAATTTCACTACACATTTCATAATATGATCATAACACTTTTTGCAAGATGAGTTATATAATAAAACATTGCTTAAAACCAAACACAAACGCAGATGTTCTGCGTTAACATACAAACAGATGATCTGCGTAAAAACACATACAGAGGTTCTGCGCAAACAGATGATCTGCGCAAACAGATGATCTTCTCTAACACACAAACAGATGATCTGCGCTAACAGATGATCTGCACAAACAGATGATTTGTTCTAATACACCATTAGATGACCTGCGCTAACACACAAACAGATGATCTGTTCTAATACACCATCAGATGACCTGCGCTAACACACAAACAGATGATCTGCTCAACACAAAAACAGATGATCTGCCTTAACACACATACAGATAATTTGGGTTAACACACAAACAAATAATCTGTTACAATAAATGAAAAGATGACCTGCGCTAACACACAAACAGATGATTTGTTCTGATACACCATCAGATGACCTGCGCTAACACACAAACAGATGATCTGCGCTAACAGATGATCTGCACAAACAGATGATCTGCTCAACACAAAAACAGATGATCTGCCTTAACACACATACAGATAATTTGGGTTAACACACAAACAAATAATCTGTTACAATAAATGAAAAGATGACCTGCGCTAACACACAAACAGATGATTTGTTCTGATACACCATTAGATGACCTGCGCTAACACACAAACAGATGATCTGTTCTAATACACCATTAGATGACCTGCGCTAACAAACAAGCAGATGATCTGTTCTAATACACCATTAGATGACCGGCGCTAACACACAAACAGATTATTTGTTCTAATACACCATCAGATGACCTGCGCTAACACACAAACAGATGATCTGTTCCAATACACCATTAGATGACCTGCGCTAACACACAAACAGATGATCTGTTCTAATACACAAACAGATGATCTGTTCTAATACACAAACAGATGACCTGCGCCAACACACAAACAGATGATCTGTTCTAATACACCATTAGATGACCTGCGCTAACACACAAACAGATGATCTGTTCTAATACACTATCAGATGACCTGCGCTAACACACAAACAGATTATTTGTTCTAATACACCATTAGATGACCGGCGCTAACACACAAACAGATTATTTGTTCTAATACACCATCAGATGACCTGCGCTAACAAACAAGCAGATGATCTGTTCTAATACACCATTAGATGATCTGTTCTAACAAACAAACAGATGATCTGTTCTAATACACAAACAGATGACCTGCGCAAACACACAAACAGATGATTTGTTCTAATACACCATTAGATGACCTGCGCTAACACATAAACAGATGATTTGTTCTAATACACCATTAGATGACCTGCGCTAACAAACAAACAGATGATCTGTTCTAATACACCATTAGATGACCTGCGCTAACACACAAACAGATGATCTGTTCTAATACTCCATTAGATGACCTGCGCTAACAAACAGATCATCTGTTCTAATACACCATCAGATGACCTGCGCTTACACACAAACAGATGATCTGTTCCAATACACAAACAAATGATCTGCGCTAACACATAAATAGATGATCTGCGCTAACACATAAATAGATTATATGCGCTTCACACACGCGCACGCACACACACGCTCACACACGCACACACACACGCGCGCGCACACACCCACACAGAGATGATATGCGCTAACACACATAAAACACGCCATGGTGAAAAAACAAACAAAACAGATATGCACATGCACTTTTGAAGTTTAAAGGTCCCTTGCCGTTTTGTTGCATTCACACATATGATGCAATTTCTTGTTATACAGCATGAACTTTACTTAAATGGTGAATACGATAACACATCTTCCTTAAGTACAAATTCACTTTTTCGAAGCCGCATCGAAATTATATATCCAACCAAAATCACTTCACAACAAGTTAACTTTACAATTGGACAACGCACAACACGTATTCACGGCCCACACATGCGAATAAACAAACCTATTCACATATTTGTATATGATTTAGAAATAATTTAGGCCATGATACGTATATCGCCCTTATTCACTCAATAATATGACGTCACAGGCCAGTACTTCCGACGTCAATAAACCTAGGATGGCGCTTGGGCATAATTGTCAACAGCCGCCATCAAGTATGTTCATTAATACGACTTCTCCTATGTAGGCAAGAATCGATGTGTTGCAAGAGTCCTCATATCAAATGTTACACTTAACATGTTTAAATGAGTCTCGTTAGTTGGCAAGACATAGGACAGAATTCCAGTACTAGAGGAGCGAATCTAACATGAACCCTCTCCATCATATTCCAAGAGGGGTTAGTCGATAATTACCAACTTGACATATTAAGAAATAGGAACAGATTTGGGTTAACTATTGATTTGAGTTCTTTTCTTTTTTAACACAGTATAGTTTCTGTAATTTAGCAGGTAAGTCTATTTATCGTATCAAAATTTGAATACACAAGACACATCTACTTATTCCATTTGTTTCATCTGCTGAAAAGTGTCTAATAAAAAACATCCATCATCGTCCATGATTTCAGCACATCTCCACAATTCTTTCTAATATATGCACTTATGTTAATGCCACATTAGCTAAATAAAAACCACAACAACACGTCATTGTTTATAAAATCTCTACATATTTCCTTTTAACTTAACGTAACACATACTTAAACTAGTTAGAAATGTGGCTTATTTCATGAACACCGTTCTGTTATATTCCCAGTATTATACTTTCCAAAAGGAAATATCCAACATCGACGTATATGAAGAGTTTTTAAACTCCGTGATATAAGTTTTGTCTTATATCTTTTATTTTTTACGATGGGCAAGTTGCATTATAAGCCGCTTTGTCCAACTTTGTCAGTACCTTACCAAAAAAGGTACTATCTCACAAGAAGTGGGAGTGCTGACATTATAAGTACCAGCGTGTAGCTCTTGTGATTAGTAGAGAAAAGGGCAGATGACCCTGATCCATTCGATCTTCCGTAGGCGGCTCCGGCTGTGTGAGAAAATAATTATCAGCATTATCATTATTATTATCATCATCTGCATATAGAAAAACTAACTCTTTTAAAGATGCTCAGCGACACTGAAAAGCAGTCACTTTTAATGTCCTTTAAAGAGATTCTGTATTCATAAAATAAAAACAGGTAGTTGTGTTTTCCTTTGCCACGTCAACAAAACAGAAACTTCAAATAATATAATTTTATAAACATTATGGCAAACAGTTTAAAACTGTTTTTAAGTATAAAGTGTGGTATAAAATTAAAAATACTTTTAATCAATATATGCTTGCGTTTGAATACAAGTAAATTTAAACCGCAATTGTAAAAGTCGAATATACCTGGTTGGTAGGTAGGATGGTTCCAGATGCCAGGCTTGTTGTCATTTACGTTGCTATGGATGTTGATGTAGTCTGGGTGAACGTACCACGGCTGACGGGTTGTCGTAGTAGTGGGTGGCGGTGGGGGCGTGCGTTCAATTTCCTCTGTAAGGGACGTAACTTACAATTTAAAAATGAATATGATAATGGTTTTAGTAACCAGTTTAGTAATAACATAACGTTTTGTTTTCATGCAAAAGTCCACTCGACATAAAGGCACAGACAAAGGCAATTTAGCTACAGGCCTTGACGTTTCAATTGTCACCTGGAAGATTTTTTCCAATGAATTTATCTCCACAAACGTGACTCCCACACACACATTTAGCGAATTAAGTTATGTGACTGAATATTTTATTGTAAATCTTATATTATAAACTTCAATTTTTTATACTGACATGAATATAGAACCCTTTACTTTTTAGCCCAAATATTTATGTGAATAAAATGGTCGAATTTATCTTCTTTTGAATTTACTGAATGTATGAAATGATATTAGGGGTGTATTGTTATACCGTACGACGGTATACATCGGATATATATTCACGGTTCGGTTCACGGTTCACTTCTCAAGAATTACGGTACGAACCGTGCAATACAGTTAGGTAAAAATCCCACATTGTGCTCTCGAGTTCACGTTCAATCGTTGAGTCAGAAGAGGACTTTTATTTTACACCGGGAAAACGTCTAAGTGGATCAAGATATAGCACTTTTTGCGACACTTAAATGTGACGTTTGCTTATAATTTAAAATTGGACGCACATAAAATGACATCCAATGTCAAATTAAGATCACTTCCGCTGAGTCTTATGTCGAAGATTTGGACCTAATTTGAGTTTCAAAGAAAAGGTCGAGATTATATCTAACAGTCCAGACGTAACAAAACTAGAGCTCCATACCGGTATGCGGTATATATCGAATACGGTACTTTAGGTTTTATAGATATATCGGATCGAAAGTTTATTTATCGGATAAAAATAACAAAGTATATAATTAAGAAAGACACTGCCTAGCGTTTTCTGAAAATGTTTCCAGAATACTCGAAAGAAAACTCAAAATATGCAGGTAGAGATGGACCGATTCAATTCTATTTTCATTTTCCATAGCCGGAAGTTGTGATACATTTGGTTACATTCGTCTGTACTGTTGACCGAGTTGTAAGCATTCTTGTTTTCAAAAGCAGCTGATCAGAACAGTATTTTGTCATTCTTAATTCTAATTTATGTCATAAGAAAGTTAAATTAGTAAGCTATATAGATTATCTTAGATCAGTAAAGGCCATTGGGGAAAGCTAATAAGTACTAGTAATCAAAATGGCGGCTGTCGAAAACGTGTAATCTAAATCACTGACGGAGTCGGACCATCTATATTGCAAAAAGAAACAATTGTAGATTCTGGCATGATTAATAATATCTTTGGCTCTTGAGACTTCGTATTACGTCATTATAAAAATCGTGAAGCGATGAGGAAAAACGCAAAAAATTAGCGTTTATTCATATAGTTTGTTTTAATTTATCCAAAAGAATACAAAATACATTTCTCATTTCTATCGTTGTCTCTCTCTCTCTCTCTCTCTCTCTCTGTCCCTCTCTCTCTGTCTCTCTGTGTGTCTCTCTGTGTGTCTCTCTCTGTCTCTCTCTGTCTCTGTCTGTCTGTCTCTCTCTCTGCCTCTCTGTCTCTGTCTCTCTCTCTGTGTGTCTCTCTCTCTCTCTGTCTGTCTCTGTCTGTCTCTGTCTGTCTGTCTGTCTGTCTGTCTGTCTGACTCTCTCTCTCTCTCTCTCTCTCTCTCTCTCTCTCTCTCTCTCTCTCTCTCTCTCTCTCTCTCTCTCTCTCTCTCTCAGAGCAAAATAAGTGCCTCAGCCAATACATATTCAGCATAGGGTAGTGAAACTGGTAGCAGAAGCGAGTTGATTTATGCATAGATTGACAACACCAAATTTACTTGACTATATGGACATAAAATTATTGCAACTTTGGTTTTTGTTGATACAAATCTTGTTTAAATGATGTTTAAAATTGTTTACTCCGATTAATAACACACGGCTTGCCGTTTTTGTCAAAGAATAGTTAAACTCGCGCACCATCCGGAACATGGCCGTCCGAATATATGTACACTGTTCGGTACTTTGTTGAACTACAAATTGACGAATATGTTGGTAGACTCAGTATACATTTGATGTGACTAATTTAAAATGGCTTTGTACCTACATGACCAGACTACTAATAATGGAACAAAATTTCTTTGATTTAGAGGGAAACGTCTGATATTCTGATTCATACATTGACATTCCAAAAGCAGTTATCTTGTAGTAAATATTTATTTGAGCAGTTCTTTCCAGTAGATATACTACTTAAGTAATACTTATTTGTAAGCATACATGCAAATAATCAATAATGTCACATCAATAATGTCATATTTTGTCTTAAGCAACCAACGTTTTTTAAGCAATTTAGACTGTCCATTGGTTGGCTGCCTAACAGATAGTTTCCACGTGATGTCATAGGCACTGATAGGACAGTATAAAGGCAGCCATCTGTGTAGGCATATGTGCTGTATTAAACACACCACTGTGTTTTTATTTTTCAGTCTATTTCACTGAATTGTATATCAAATTTATCAGCTTTTAACAAACAAACAACTTAAAAGATACACTGTTCATTTTGTTAAAGGATGAGACGATAATTTTATTTATTTCTGTGTTTTAATTATTTGTGCATTTATCAATTTTAAAAATATTGTATTCTAAAATAAGAATTTTAATAGCTTTCCAAAGATATGTAGCTTTTAATTTTTGACCAAATCACAAAATACGAGAAAATAAAATTTACGCTTCTATACAATTTATTTGAAAATCCATTGAAGTTGCCATCAAAAATGGCTTCCAAGATAAGGAATCTTCACTGATGTGGGAACTATCTATACAAGCCAGACTGTAGTTAGAAACTGTTTAAAGCTTGCTGGTATTATTTTAGATAAGTGAGGAAATTGTCATTTGGGTGTGGGTGTGATGACATACATGTGAAAAGAAATGGCATTCAATGCATTATCCTTGGTGGCTAATCTTAGAATATAAAATAATAAAACTAAGACCTTTCTGAAAATGTCCTAGGTGATGACGAAAATAAAAGCACGAGAAAGTTAAATCACGAGCACAATTGATGGCATACAGATGGCCTTTTTTGAAAATTCGAATAATTTCTGAATGCACTGGCCACATCAGTAGGACATGAGTATGTTTTGATACCAGAGAACATATTTCCTGCAGGAAGGTATTGATTTAATCATATATACATTATATAGAATCCATGATTTTAATGTTAAAGGAAACAGACTCCTTTGTACAAAATTGACCAATACTAAACACCATACCATAGTAGAAGGATTGTATATACTATACTACTTGCAACAATTGCTTAATTTGTAAACACAAGAAAAAAACACTATAAAGCACTTACATGTATGTTTTAATATATGATAAATCGATCATTTTTGTATTGATAAACATATCATATCGATGATTCTGACCGATATGGAGCCCTAGTTACAACCTGTTGCCAGTTTTCTCTGGCGTTTCATACAAAGCACTAACTACTTACTAGCTGACTGTATTGACACTTCATATTGTTATTAAACTTGTTGTTCTGTGATAGTGCACCAAATCGTTGTTTTTTTATTTGTAATGGACATTCAGAATTTACAATAAAGATGAAAAAAATATTTGAAGAAATATTACATTACACTTTATTTTTAAGACCTAAAATTTTAAATTTCTAGGTTATTCTACTAGTTAAATCACTAGATACATGTATGTTGATAATATGTTGATAACCTCTTATGTCATATAATGTCAGATAATCTGAATTACAGACTGACAAGTTCTTAGTTTCTGTAACATATTGCTTGATATAAGTCATAGTGTAATAGTGTACCTGGGATAATAAAAAAAGTATAATCAGAACCAAAATATTATGTATCACGATACGTATATGTGGTACATTATACAAATAAAGACTTGTGTTGAGGTCAATATATAGTTTAAGGATCTGGGTAATGACGCAGTCCTCGGTCAATATCATATTAGCCAGGTTTGCAAAACTATTAATAATTATATTCACCGAAATATAAGTATTTACTTGTTGTTTTAAATACCCGATTAGAATTACGCTTTCATTGTTGTTTTTGTACAACGAACCACACGTACTTCACATTTAATAGAAAAAAACATTTAAAGATGTCGATCCAATTCGCCAGCGTTCATTTCCTCGACAGATAATCACGAAAAGCATTTACTGATACCAGTTTACTGATACTGATACAGTTTGTGTTGTTTTCTTGGTTACATTTTTCCCTAAATATTACCAAATCATTAAGGACACACTGAAAAACTGTCAATTTCTTTTATCAGACGCCATGTTGTTGTAGCAACAGTGTGCGTAAAAAGAACACGACCGTCAGTATTATATTGTCGGTGCTCACGAGAAAACATTCTCGAGTCATGGTCACATTATATTGACTCACACATGAACAGCGCTCGACCAATCAAAACGCTTCCAAATCAAAATTCGAAGGGTATGTGATATATCGCGATACGTATCGCGAGGGTAGCGTATCCTTACACCCCTCAATAATATCCTATAGGAAATAATAATATTACTAGACTGAAAAGGTCTGAAGTAAAAATTCCTGAAATGAAAGCGTAATTGACAATTTTCTCACTCTATGAGGACCTGCATTTGTCTTAATTGAGAGTGAAAAGAAAGTCCAAGGGGCTGTTGTTTAAAAATACGAAGTTTAAAAGTAACACGATCAATAGAAGATCAGACATTCGTGTTTGCTGAATAATGAACGTGTTGGATGAAACGATATTTAACTAGGTACATTTATTTATAAGGCTAAGGCAAATTGTGTACACCCGTAAACGCAGCCAATTTTCAGCCTAGATCAGCAAGCTTCTTACAAGTTTTATATGTTCAATATTCATTTAACTAGAATCTTTGACTCCATTTATGATATAACCAATAAATAAAAATATTGTTGGTAAAATATAGCTTTGAATGGAAATTTATGGCACGGAAATCGATATTATATCGGGATACGACGTCAGACATTTGCGATTCGATATATAACTAGTGGATTATCAAAAATATCCAATGTGTGGTATTATTAAAAACATGTCAATTTATGTGATGGAGTATATAAACCATTTTCTTGTACGTCATAATCAAACAGTCAAATGAACCATGGCAGTTTAATCCTTCATAGTCGCTTTGAATTGTGACACATTAAAAATATGCATAACTACCTCCTAGAATTGTCGCTTCCTCGTCACTTCCCAAAACGTTTGAAGCATGGCACACGTATTTTCCGAAATCGTTGTCGTCAAGGTTACCTATTCTGAGACTGAGCGTCTTTTGGAATCGGTCATCGTCGTAAATATTGATGCCATACTTGTGAGTGGTGACAATCTCTCGGTTGTCTTTCTTCCAAACGATCTGGCCATGTGGGTAAGCGGTGATTTGACAGTCCAATAAGGTCTCACGACCCTTCCACTGGCTTAGACGCGGGTTCAAGACCCGGACCTCCGGCTTGACTGAAGTGAGAAGCAATACAAAATTAAGCAGGAGACATATTATGTTACTGACCAGTGTATGCAGATAAAGGCAAATATCTGGAAATTGTCATTTACTTCAGGAATTATATTATGCAAGATCTTACGACAGTTTTAGTACGAGAAGTCAAGACGACTTTAATAAAACATTTTTGTTTAGGTTTTCGAATCAAAACAATACCCTTTCATTTCTAAACACTGTGGACACTATTTTTCAATGACGTCACTTCTTTCGTCATAACTTAACAAAGAAAACGTCGGCGCCTGGACATTTTGTATTCAAATAGATCGGTTTTCTTTTCGTTACAGAACATAATCTACACCCTTGCAGACAGAAGGAATGAGTTTCTTGCTGACAAACAGATTAAGGGACGGGCGGATGTATGGACAGACACTTACACTGTACAGACACTTTCATTTTCCTGCTTGCCGGCGGGTCTATACCATTGTCGGCCACACATTCGTACGTGTCCTCACAGTAGCGCGAAATGTTGTAAATGTTCAGTACCTCCCCGTGCTCTCCAATCACTGAGATAAAAAAAGCAACAACATGCAGAAAAAGAAAAGCTTCAGATCACACACGTTATTATATAAGTCAAACATGTATAAAAGCGACCACTCCAGACAAAATATGATATTAGAGAGTATTTAATATTTACAGTGTGTATGTATGTTTACAAATAAGTATTATTTAAATAGTAGATTTACTGCAAAGTACAGTTCTAAAAGACGTTATACTACAACATAACTACATTACGAATGTAAACGTACAATTCTGAATATCAGCAGTGTCTCGATTAAATCAAAGAAGTTTGTTCTATCAACAGCCGTTTGATCTATTACAATACAAAGCATACCATGTTTAAAATTATTTACATCAAATTCATACTGAGTGTACTAAAATCTTTGTTAAATTGCTGTTCTACAAATCGCCGAAAAGTGTACATATATTCGAATGGTAAATCATACAAGGATTTGCGCAATTAAGCTGACCTTAAGTGACATTTCAACAATTTAATAATAAATTGCTTGTGGGGACCCGAGCTGACCGCTTTCGGCATGGTGAAACGTTACTATTATCACAAGTTTGTGTGACAATAACCCTTTTGTGTACCGGTATACGTGTTTACTCAGTTCAAAGTAAAAGAAAACCTTATGTATATATATAATATTTTTTTGAGTTATCAACATGAATATGGAAAGACTTTCATATGTGCTTACAATTGATTTTTCAATTATGTGTGTATTTCTATTATTTTGATTCCTTTTATCAATTATTGACATAAAAATCTTGATTGTGTGCTTATTTCGTATATTTGTTTTTTGTTTTGTATGCACATATATATGTGCAAACAATTTATCTTTTATATATGTGTATATTTCTATCATACGGCTTACATTTCTGTTTGAATGATATAAAAAAATCGTGATTCTGGGCTTATTTTATTATCATGCTATTTCATACAGCATAGGAACAGAAACAAAATTGTGTTATGTCGTATTTATCATGACTGTAAACTAACTTTTGTTTCCCAGTATAGCAATTTACAAACATTATCACCGACCGGACACAATTGTTCATCTAAACAACCGAGTATCACTTTCCCAACCTAAAATTTGGTCCAAAATTAAAAAGTTGGGAAAGTGGGACTATACCTACATTTCTGGGATAATTAGATGCCACCAGGCAAATGATTGTAGATGCCAATTGCCTGTCTGTGTTCTCTAACCATCGGGAGAAAATACACACCTATGACAAGGTCTGTGTGTCGAACCTTTGTTGCTCTGACCCATCTTATCATTACATCAAGTTTGTTTGTTGGGTTTATCGTCCCAACACCAGTACTTCAGTTATCTGGAGACGGTGTCCACTTAAAGCAGATATAGTGCTGCCTTCACTGTGTATAACATGCCGTGAACACCTGGCATGATACAACACCCAGTTACATTATCCTGACACCGAGCCAACCAGTCGTGGAACTACCCTTATATTTGCTTGAGCGTTAACAAGGGAGCTATACCACTACTCTTTTAACGACTTAGGTATGTCGCGGCCCGGGATCGAAACCGGGGCCTCCCGTACCTTGAGCCGACGCTCTACGTATTGCGCTACCAGGTCCGGTCCAATTACATTACACCAAGAACGCTTATAAATGAATACCTTCTTTGGCCTGATGTGGCTCGTGCATGTAGCGTCTATACCAGGTGATAAGCGGCATGGGGACGCCCGTGGCTTTGCAGAAGAGACTAACAGTGTTCCCCTCATTGGCCGTCTGGTCCCCGGAGTCTTCGTAAATAGTTGGTGGTTCTGGAACAGATAACCAAGCAGACAAACTACAGTTCTGGTTCTATCCAGGAAATAAATAAACAAGAAGGAATAATCAATGTCAATGACGTTTACAGAGCGTAAAATGGGTTTCACCCCAAACTGGATAAACAAGAAGAATGAATCTAAGTCAACGATGCATATACAGAATGTAGACTTGGTTCTACCCAGGAATGTGGATAGACAAGAAGGATAAATCTAGGCTAGTGATTTAACAAAGTGTAGAATTGGTAATACGTAGAAAATTGATTATCTAGAGGGATAATATAAGCCAGTGATACAAATAGAGTTAAAAGTAGTTTTTCGCTAAAAGTGAATAGGCATGAATGATTAGAATAACTCAATCGTGTTAATATTAGAACTGAACTTTTGGTAACACTGAGAGTCACAATCGGAACACCTCGGATAATTCACGAATCATCTCTCGGATGTATGTAGGTAGTCGGATCGCCTCGGCCATTTCACTAAATGGGACTGCTTTTGTGAAAGACGTCTAAACAAAGATGGCAGCTCGGATAACAGCTCACTACATTATGAAGCCTGTAAAACCTCTGTGACGGTTTCAAATTTTAATCATCCAAGTTTAATTTACCCAGCGCAGCAGACAAATAGCTGTCAAACGATGCCATTGTTCATGTTTTGTGCGACCTAAATTTTAGGCATATTCTTCTTCCGACATCCGGCGAACAAAACGATCGGGATTTCAATAAGTAACATTGCACCAGATACATCCGATGGACTATTGTCCCGAGGACGGAAATTCCCGAGGAGTTCCGATTGTGAGAGTCAGTCATGTATAGGGTGTAGAAATTGCCATATCATAGTCCTACCCAGAGCAATGGATCGCCAATCAATGTTTGACAACCATATAAACCGAGTTGACTGCTCATCTTGATTGTGTCATTTTGATGTTCAGAAGAGACATTAAGACTCGTACAATTAGTCATAGATCTTTAACGTTTTTCTCACAATATATCTACGTATTTGTGTTTTCTCTTTATACTTATTTCGAACATTGAAATGAGTAGTGTAGAAAGAATCCAAATAAAGTTCATCCATCTACAGTACACATTTCAAAATAAAATAAATAGTTGGCCTTCATCAATGTATTAACCTGTTAAAGTTGACATCATTACAACACGCCACTACCAAATACAATATTTAAAAGACAAGTATTACTGACAAATAATGTTAGAATACATGAGATATACACGTAGGTTTTCAAATTATATGTCTAACCATTTCAGGTTTCTCTGAGTAATTGTAAATAATCTTTAACTATTCATAAAAGTTCCCACCTCCAGGCAAAATATAATTAGCAAGTGTATCTAATATCCTAGACATTTATCTTTCATAAAGATATCTTATAAAATTTCGCAATATGTCAGTATACTGACGGTGAACGTCTACATGAAGCTAATTTAAACTAATTTAATTGTAGAAGAACAGTTTAATTTTACTTAAATATTTTCCCACTTATCGCATTAACGCATTAATTAGCCTTGACGAAGATAACCTCTTGTCTTAACTCTCAAAGTTATGAGTTTTTTTGTCACCTTAGTTGACTGTGTGTTGGTTGTCATACCAGTGTACATTGAGGATGAAGTGCTTGACAGTGACGAAATCTGCAAAATTATTTTTTGTAAACATGTTTCGCCTATCGAATATTCCTTAGAATAGTATGCTATCTGAACAGAACATTCCTTTATTTCGTTCCAGGTACAATAAGTACAACATGGGGTTATGTACACTAAAACAAGTTTACAAAATACAATGTTCCGGCTTTAACAAGAAGGTATCATTTTTTCATAGAAGTTAGAGTGCAAGGATATTTTGCTGAAGGTTGGAAGGTTGGGGTAACAAAAGACTACTTGAAATGCTGGCGCAATATTATCGTTTCGTCTAATTAAATGTATAATTCTAAACAAATTGGCCTTTTGTTGTTCTCACCAAAAGATGATTTGTTCAATGTCATTATAAACAGTGGACTCATGGATTAAATGTTTTACTATCAGTATTCGTGAAACTGTGTACAATAATCTGACATATTGCCATTATGGAACAGAACAGAACAACATTTTATTTTCTATACTTGCACATACAGTTCATCGTTATAATAAAGCGATAAAAGTTGTGCGCATGCACATAATATATGGGAGGGTGAACAAACATGTACATAGACAAAACATGAAATCATACATGATTAAACAACCGCTGATAGAATGATAAATTACATAATGGTATTTTAATAGAGCTTGAATAGAAAAAATAATGTTTACATCACAAACAGTGTCCTCGTGGATTAAATGTTTTGAAAAGCTTTTATTATCAGTATTCGTGAAATCTGACATACACATCTATCCTAACAATTCTAATATGGTATGTCATAATTTCATGACTTGGTGTTTTCCCCCGAATAGTTAATGTGGATAAAACGTCTGAAACACGAAAAGTACTTAGGGTGGACTTTTTTTCCTGAACATAATTATAGCTGAAATATGCCATTCATTGACGAACACTTAGATGCGTTCACGGAAACATGGCAATAATGAAGACTAACAGTAGTGATTATTGATAATTACAGGCGTATAAAGCAACAGTTCCAAACAAACAAGCAAACAAACAATTACAAACAAATAAACACACAAGCAAACAATAACAGATAAGTATACCTTGCACTATAAGATTGATCTTTTTACTCTTGACTGGACTCGTGTTGATCTGACACTTATATGGCCCGGTGTCGTTCATCTGAACCTTGCGGAGATGCAGATTCCAATCCTGCGTGAACGGTCTCTCCAGACTCACCCTCTGGTCATTGATCACTCGGTTTTCTGCCATTGTCAGCACTTTGTTCCGGAAGTCCATCCACACAACCTGTCAACAGAGATAGAGATAGAGAAAATGAAAAAAATGCATACCACCATAATAACAACAACAATGACGTATTCCTAAACCAAGCCATATCACCTTGATGGTAAGAAGCGATAACGTAGGAAGATAATATTTTATGATAGTGACTTAATTTACAGTATATACAAATAACACATATAACACAATTGTGTTCAAATAACACAAAAGCAAGGGCATTATTTATTTAATTATTTATTTCCTTGCTTTTGTGTTATTTGGACACATTTGTATTATTTGTATATAAATAAATAAATATTAAACACCCGGCCAAATTGGCCTACAGGTCATCTTGTAGACAGAGCAAAATAAAATCGTTAATAAATAAATAAATATCTTGAAATTAAGTGTTCACGCACTGAAGTGAATATTTAACGCTCGGCCTGTCTGTGCTGTAGCGGATAAAGACCATGTAACCCTATACATACCTATGTAAACACATTGACGAAGGTATTCCCATGCCAGTCAAATGTAAAATGTTATAAGACCTTAATTTAAATAGAGAAAATCCAACAGATGCCGCAATGGAACGGTCAGTCGGCAAAGTGGACGAATAAATAATGCTTTACAAAGCTCTAACCTCATTCTTCCTGAGGGGTTTCTCAAATACAAGAAGCGAAAAGAAAACAGGCCTATTTGAAACAAAACTGTCCAAGTCATGACGTATTTTAGGGCTAAGTTATGACATCATTAATAGGAAAGTTGTGATTAAAATAATGTCCGCAACGTATTTGGATAAGAAGAAAGGGTATTATATCCTATTGATCCTCGGAGGACATTTGATGTATAAAGCCCTTTGTGATACCGTTATAACATCTTATTTACCAAACATCAGTTTCACAAACCTCTTACGCGCAAAGGACGGACTGCTCCTTAGATGCATACATTCCATGCCATGCTAGCAGTGCCGAACGTCGTCAAATCGTACAAATTGAACGATTTGAAGGGACCCAACAGCTTTCGATAAAATAAAGTAGCTTATAAGAATTAAAATCCCTTTGTTTTTATTATGTTATATGACGTCACATGTGTTGATGTAAATTTCTTTTAAAACTACACGCCATTTATCTGTGTCAAATTGTAAACACGGGTTAACAAGCAAAGAACTTGTTATTTCTATAAAAAGCAAACTTGTACATGTACAAATTGAATTTCAGATAGTGCGATGATATGATGTGCAATTGTATTAGCTTTTTTCGATTTCGGGCGCGGAAAATAGTATAAGATGAGATCCAATCCAATGGACCTGCGAAAGTTACATCTGTTGAATCTGTACCCCATCCATCTATGGTTTAGTTTAATTAAGCCAGCGAGCTTCGCGAATTAGATTTGTCACTGCCTCGTTTGATAACATTTTCTTTATTCATCGCAAACCTTATATTCCCTATATTTATATAGGAAGAACTACACACATTTCTAGATTGTACAAGAGATTAAATTGGATCAAGGATCAAATGGCCAGAGAAGAAGTGTAAATGGTTGTAGAATCCTGTTTATGTATCGATTTATATGAAGTACCAAAGACCAATGTATGTCAAAAGAAAAATATACATAGCAATCCTGAGAGGACGAATTAATTGACAACAGATTTCATGCACAGGGAGATATTTTAAAGTTTGTTATATACAATATCATCTGTTGAAATGAGTTAACACACTTATTGTAATAATTATTTCATTGTTCTATACTATATTGAAATGAGGATCGTTGGAAGAGAGGTAGAGACGGGGTACATTATGCAACAGCATGCCTAAATTTGATCCAATTCCGTCTTATGTCCAACGATGATATCCTCGTACCTGCTATCATACATATAGTGAATACATCACTATCTCAATCCTTTGAGTTTCAAACAGGCTTTAGCGCACCCGCCAAGAAGCATGTGTTATAGAGAAATCCTTGGGAGCTATCGCACACTTTCAAACTGACCCTTCATGTCCAAAATACATGTGAAGGTAATTTCAGCTCACCTTGATTTTCATTTTGAAGCTAACACACTTGTCCATTGTGCTCAATTTGTATATAAAGCTTGTCACTCTAAGGAAACAGTTTTGATACATGTACGTAGGCATTATGCCTTGTAAGCACACTAAATAACTATAGATGTGTTGCTGCTTTGATGTTTTATCTTGCTGCAGCGATTCATGTTATTGAACATCCGATTTTTATAATCGTATAGAATCCTCACATAGAATATCTTGATCGGCTTTACTATGGTTAATATGTCTGCTAGGAAAGAACTTGCTGGGATTGACAGGACACACTCAGATGAACAGAAACTCAGATTTGGTGTCCCACAAGGCTCAGTTTTGGTTTGGGCCCAACATTATATTGCATGTTCGCAAAACCAAATGGAGAAATATGTCGTCAACACGACATGTCACATCACAAATATGCCGATGACACACAAGCTGACATAGTTTGCAAGTCAATGGATACATAGATGGATTTTTCATCTAGACTGGAGACTTGGGTGCGTGTTACAATTAACCATGATAAAACGGAATTGATCGTGTTTGCTTAAAAAAAAAAACAACAAAAAAAACTGAACCACATACTAGACGGCCAACTTGTTTTTTTTGCGAATAATTATTTGTGTAACAAGCGTAAGGAATCTTGGTGTGCATTTTGACAGATCAATGGACTTCCATCAAGATGTACATCAAGCTCAGTCAATGTCGAAAGCTTGTTTCAATCATATTAGGAACACTGCGCACTACCGACCATTTTCTTTTAAAAAAAGACGTCTGCAAGACACTGGTAAATACCCAAGTGACGTCGAGCGTGAATTATGGAAATGGTCGTTTGTATGCAGTAAATCTGAAAGTAATACGTTAAGTACAGAGAATCCAGAATATGGCTGCAAGTCTCATCTTGAACAAAAAAAAATGAACGCATTGCACCAGTTTTCAAATGTTTTCCTTTGCTTCCAGTAGAATGCCACTGTCAATTATGATAGATTTACCCGAACTAGAAGGAAAATCTATAATGACAGATGTTTTAATAAAGCTGTGGCTACGTTGTGGATCAGCCGCCCCATTTCTCTAAGATGCCAACATTCCATGGACGTCTTTAAAGACACGTCAATACCCACTAATTTAGCGTGATATAAACGTAATGAGTGTAGTCTTTATTCTTCTGTTGTCTCTATTACATCACTAATATACACGTTATTTTATTTGTTTTAATCTGTATCTTTTCTACAATATCTCATTTGTATCTATATAGTTCTATACAATTCATACGGCAAGCCAGCGTTTGAATCATGTAGGCTTGAAATTGATTCCACTTTTAAGTTTGATGTATTCAATACAACGCAATATTATATTATTAAATAAAATACCCGAAGCCAAAAACGAGGCAAACGCATGGAAGACTGGTTTGCCGAGTGATCAACTTTTTTAAGAATCAATGCAACACCGAATCCATAACTGTATCATTTGTCAAGTTTCGGAAAAAAGACAATGTCTCCATCCTTTAGAAAAACCAAAATACCAGAGAAGTCTTCACAGAAGCAAGCAAACCTGCTTAATATCATAAACAAGGCATACAAAATAAAATATTCAAGTTGAACAACTAACAAACAATAAATGCATGAATTGAATATAATTTTCAAGCATCAAAATTTATTAATATCCGTCACAAGCCGTCACAACCGCCCCATTTCTTTATGTTTATGTTTTCTAATTGGTTCATCAATAGTTGTTGTTCGGTTATCAGAAGACTACATAGACAGAGTCAGTGTTGCTTGTTCTGGGTATAGCGTGCCGTAATCACATGGTTGATACCAAACCGAGTGATCGGGAGGTAGCGGGTTCAAACCTCGGCCGAACCAAACCAAAGACTTTATAGTTGATAGTAGGGGCTTCCCTCCTAACGCTCGGGGCTAAGGGGACAGCATTACGCTTGACTCGTCGGAGTCAGTATAATGGACCGGCCGTGTTCAATCCCTGGGCACCTCATAAGTACCACTGTGCTATAATAATAGAAATGTCTACACAGTATCGGCAAAAATGCCGGCAAATCCCATCCCATCCCAAACCGAGTCACATTATCGACTTAAAAGCCTTTGTAATTCTTTTACAGTAAACAGAAGTGTGTAAACAAATGTAGAAGCAGTTGTTAAATAATTTGTAAACAAAATCAAATTCCCCATCCACAAAGTAGATGACGACAGATTGACCATCAGGGTTATACAGACGTTCAAATATCGACAGTGAAATTGCCAGTTACTGCGACCTGTAACAGACCTAGGGCACGCAAAGGCTTAAGGAACATCAGCCGAACTAAAGATGGGGCGATATTCGTCTCAACATTCATCCATATCTTGACAGCCAACAAATCATGTGAGAGATAACGCCAGAAGGAGCTGCCTCTTGTACCAAATGGTAAAGAAAATTGTTTCTATCAAAACAAAACACAAATCCAAGAAGTCAAATCGTTCATCTAGAGGCATGTTTGGAAAGCAACTGACTTAAAAGACAACAAAGGAAACAAATCATTCCAACAAATCATAAGCATGACATCGCTTTATGTATATTTTCTGGTGCAGATGTATCTGGAAATGGTAACGATACGTGTGCTATTATCTGGAATTATATATAAATACAACAGAAATACACTTTCACAGTTGAGTACTCAAAACAATATAAAAAAGCACACTATAGAAAAATGTGTAAATGAAAATTGATCGACCAGTCATATTCTAACAAAGGAAATGCATATTGTGGGCTCATTATATATTTTCATAACTATAGACTTGTACAAAATAAATGACTACTGTATGCTTCTGACAAGGATTTCATTTCTTATATCAACATTAGTAAGTAATATTACTAAATTCAATTTTATAAAACATTTCTGTTTGAATGACACTCAAGCTATTGATAAATTAAAAATATCTATGATTAATGTTAATTGCAAGACATTTTTGATATTGTTTGCATAACTGTTAATTTAAATCGCCTTTTACCGTCATTACTACTTTAAATTGGGAGACATAAATGTCTTTAATCCATTTATTATGAAAGACTGTTTAACATCTACAGGGACCTGTCTGGTACAGTAGCTGTAGGAGACAATATATAATGATGCGTCAATTGTCGCTCCCTTTTAATTTTATTTTGGTCTAATTGGTCTAAAAATAGCCAGTAAGTATCAAGATATCGTCCACTCATTTCTTTCGTATTTCGTTATTTTTCCATTTCAATTTACAACCACAAAGCAAAGAAACAATACCTCAGGTTCGTGACTCAAACTTTATACATGTAGTTTAAATCTGCCTTTAAATTAATACATGTCATTTTACATCTTTTCTTTCTTTCTTTTTTTCATAAATGATAACGAAAATGTAGCCCCTAACGATTATTTATTTTTAATAGGACAAATGAAATAAATTTTAATACATTGACTTAAAGCATTTTTAACCGTCATTATTGACCTTCTTGCTTTGTTTCTTTCTGTGATATCGTATATTTTATAAGAGACAATACATATGTTATATGACGCTCCGTCGAAACAATTGAATATTCATTAGTATGCGTCCAAGACGCTGGAATCCTCTCCCCGCGCATCACATTTCTCGGTGTTTTGCATTGAACTTAAGGTTTTTACTGTACGACCGAAATCAGATAGTAAATGTCCTTTCTTTATGACAGGTCAACTAAGAGTCTGCTTTTGAAGAATATTCAAGGAAACCTGACTTGAGTTAGAGATGATAGAGACAAATATCTCTTAGAGACGACATTAAGAATCCAGAATGCAGTAGGTCGTTACACGACAAATATTTATCCCGAATGAGTCATTCAAGAATCACGCTTAAAATTGCAAAGTTAATAAATAAAAGTGCAACTTGATTGATTAAAACAACAATATTAAAGCAACATGAACTAGACATAAGAGGAAGGCATGAAAAAATGTTACATGAATGAATGATTTAGGACAATGCTAATATAATTTTAAAAATTATTATCAATTGCGAAATTACATATTGAAGGAAACGCTATATTAATTAAACAATTGACTTGGCTGAATAGAATAAGGTAAATAAACTGCGAAACTGTGGTCCAAGTTAAAACAACATGGTGCTATACGCCGCTGTAATTGTAATACGAATGTTTCCTCTCGTCATTCAATTAAGCAAATATTTACCATTGAAAACTTTAGCAAACGGTAATTTTGGAGATTGGATATGTGCCAGTCACATAGGCACCGACTTTACAGTAGTTTGTCTCAAGCATCAATCGAGATTTTTACTCAAGCTTGCCAACAAACAAAATGGAGATTAAGGAAATGTTTGGACAATCCTGATACGTCGCGTCAGATGTTGACGTATACCATCATAAATCATTCAGTAAATTTATTTATTAAATAAATATACGTTATTAGTCCTATAAAAGGCACCTGCAACGTTCGATAACACGACGCTTTTAAACAGTGCCAATATCTATATCACTTTTTAGGAAAAAAATGATATAGATATTAAGCTCGCATTTGAAGTATTTGGCTAATAGGCAGGGCTAAAAATGAAATAGTTTTCAGAAAGAAGCCCTTGGAAACAAAACCATGGGACCAGCGGGTAAGTTCTACCGAACCGATGAGTTCTAGCATGTTCGAGCGACCGAGGTTTGACTGTACATAAATGATCAAACCATTTTCAGTGTAACACCATTGTAAAGTACTACATGCCGAATGTTATTTGAGCCCAATTGACCGCATATACATATAAAATGAAAGTATTGGTGTTAAATTCGGAAAAAAATAACGCAACAAAGTAGCATAAACAATCATTGGAAAAAAATCATTAATAGTGTTTACACAATTAAGTCAAAACAAATGATAATAATGATGATGATAATAATAATAATAATAATAACAATAATAATAATAATAATAATAATAATAATAATTCATTTACAAAAGTCTGTCAAACGGTTCAATTTTACTATTGTTTCTAATTGAATTTTACACGCCGTCGTAAAAATAACAGGCAAAACTAACACTTAAATTTAAATTTAAAATTAACACCACCTTTCGAAAGATAAACGTGTCCACAGTGACTAATTGGACTCATTTTAAATCTTTCCTAATGTCGAAAAAAAACATAATGCTGAAAAACTGGAGAACTCCGTAACAGCAATGTTTATATTCATTTCTGAAACGCGAATGTAACTCTAATTCTTTATTGTAATGACGGTTTGAAATGAGAGGAATAGAATTTCATTAAATTAATTTAATTTGGCACCACATTATTAATCACCGTCCTAATGGTCCAATAGGCGATCTCTCTATTTTATCCGTACTGTATATGAAATACACACAGTAAGACACAAGGACTTTTTGACGTTCCTATGGATCCAGTGACTTTTCATAAAAATGCTGAAAAGAAATATTTAACGCATCAGATTGCTCATTGTCGTGTTTCATCCTAAGGTCAGAAACTGATAGCACGATGACCTTTGTGTTTAACAGTCAAGTAGGTGTAATCTTTCGGAGACCGTTAAAGGGAAATGAACGGAAAGTCGCTGTTAATGTCGTCTGGCGTTATAAAGAGCATTAGGAACTTAATCTACAAGGTATTGGGTCGGGTTGTAAGTGGATTACAACCAATGACCCATTTTAGAAAGCTGATGTCCAAAGAACATCCACAAGACTTTGAAGAAAATCATTTCAATTAAAGCATCTTTAATCTTTTAGAAACAGCAACAACCTAACTGAAACTGAACTATGTTTAATAGATACCAAATCGGTAATAACAAATCATTGAACGATTGTTAATAAACGAAATTATTAAACGGGGCTAGTGGATTTTTTTCTGTTTTCAGAACCAACTACTTCGAAGTTTTTTATAAGTTAAAAAAGATAAAGTTTTATATTTATAAACGAATTTTCCTTCTTGTAACAAACTGCATTTTATATGCTTTTCTTTAAGAAAGCCGATGTATCGTATTCAAACGCCTGGGTGCATGGTAAAATTTAAGTTGCGATATCTATATTTAATTGGACATCAATTCTTCTATCCTGTAAATGACAAAATCAACAATCCGTAATTAAAATAAGCAACTAATGACAGTAGAAATATGTAGCTTCTAAGATTAAAATATATTTAATTTACTCTGCTAATTTACTCCTAATTTACTAATTTAATACTCTGTCCATGCGACACGCATAGAGGCAGTTACTGAAACATTGCAGCATACAGACATGACGTTTAAGATGTATGTATTTATTAAATGCTTAACAGTGATTCCATGAACAATTAAGCGCGTAATTAACGACATTATATACATCTTTGTACCACACAGGGAATACTAATTCAATATTTCATCCTGAAAATAATACGGCAGATTTTCTTATTTTTAGCAGCATTGTCACGTCAAAAAGACAAATTTAACGTACATGCTTTCTACTCAATAATAAACTGTATGAAGGTGAAATACTTTTAGACAGCACGAACTGTTCCTCAGCGAATGAATTTCAAAAGTATTCACTTTCAAATCCTTTTATTTACATGTATTTTATATTATTTTGCAGAAATGTCGATAATTATAATATTCATTAACAGAATAGTATTTTAACATGGCATAAATCGAATGGTACATCTATAAAAGACGAAAAAAGCGAGAAAAATAGACCACAACAACTATGTGATGTGAATGTGTTCATTTTCCCTTTGACTCTTGATTTTAACACGCTTACCCACACCCACACACGCACGCACACTCGCACACACACGCACACACACATACACATACATACACGCACGCACGCACGCACGCACGCACGCACGCACAATAAAATCAAGGATTGATTTAACAGTACATTGCAGGAATGCTAATAATAATCAGAAACAGTATAAATCGTTGTCTGGTTTATCGCATTCTGCTGCACTGCATATGTTATTTAGAACAATTTATAATTATGCTTTTTTGACCTTCTACAGCCTTATTGAATATTCATTAAGAAGCGTCCATGACGGTGTATACCACTGTCCTCGTGTCATATTTCCGATTGGTTCAGATTGAGTTTTACATTTTACCAAGAACAGAAAAACACTATACAACACCTTAGATACATATAAACACTTTTATGAATAATCTAATTTCAGAGTGGTATCACCAAACACTGATCTCGAACAAAAAATTAGTTATTCAAACACATGCCTTTGTGACTCATTTACCATAAATCGTCCTTGCTGTAGGAATTAAAAGAACGCGTTATAAATACAGATAGGAGAAATCCTTAACAATAACGCGTCTGTTGCGTAAATGATCACGAACTCAAACTTCAATTTATTATTTCAATTATAGAAATATAATCTCATTCAATTCACTTTTTGACTTCAAATTTTGTATCATCTATTATTATGGACCGACATCTGGCATCTCTATTATAGCCACGCGGTATATATTATAGAACACACTATATAATAAAGCGTCATTTGACGCTACTCTGATTCTGTTGATACCAATTAGTATGCGTCAAGAGGGTTCGTTGCTTCGTCCATCGCATCGAGTTCACCATTGTTTTGTATTGATATCTACATTACGCTGTGTGGTCAGAAAATATGATGCCACTTCTGCTGGACAATTCAAATGAAGACATGTCTATGAAGACAGTAGAGACACGTGATGTTTATTGTCATTTTATAAAATAATGGAATTTTATTTCTTTGATCGAAAGGATGAATCACAATCGGGTTTCGACCTCAGTGATGCAAACACTACACTTTTTTCGCATTGTTTTTTCCGAATTCATAATTATTATTTTCTAGAAGATGAGATTGTCATTGAACGCACGAGTGTCATTCAAAAGGCAGTACTTATTGATATTATTCCGGAATCGGTGTTTATTTGAATTTTAATCCGTTTACAGGTTTCACTTAGTCTTTGATCAATCTTTATTAATAGTCACAAGTAGACAAAAACATTTTTATAACATGGTCACATTTTAGATTCGACACATGTTATTGTCTTGTTTGTATAGTGGAGTTCCTCATATATGGTTTTGTGCTTATTTCCGAAAAGATAACAACAAATATTGGTTTATAAATGACTCCCTTTGTCTTTGAGCTGTTCTTGTAAAAGCTGTTATGCATTTAATGCATGGACATTTTCTCCGTTTTATTCTTTAACAGCCATGTCTTTTCTACTCTCGTTTACATTTTTTCTTACAATGAAAGGAGTTCAACAACATTTCAAGAAACGTGTAAACCTTGACCAAATTATCCAGCATATGTACATTTTTATCAGTGAACTGTTGGATGGCTGACGAGTATACGTAACAACTGTAATCTTCACGTCTTCTTTCAAAAATTTTCTTTAATCAGAAGTGTTAAAAGTTGCAGACAACGTGCTTTGAAAGTAGATTGATTTGGCCGACCGACTTGTACTAATCTGAGTACATAAGGAAGCAGATTTAAAGGTGTATAGGACAATAGTTACCGCGCAATTTTCTGCGCAAGCGCTAGTTTCACGAAGTGTTATTTTCTCAGTGACCGGTGTTAGTTGAGTAGTAATTCGGCTATTGCGTAAAATCAACGAATTAAATATTTAATATTATTTCTCACAAAGTAGTCGTCCGCATTTTGAACCGTTTTGCTAACGTGACGTCGTAAACCGTATAGTGTCTATAGCGTCCAGTTGTCCGGTTGTACATTTGTAGAGTCCATCATGTCTTGCGTCGAATTGTGAAATACCCTAGCGTGTACATTGTACCTTCAATCAAACGTTAACATGACTCGACAACTTCTGCAATTCCGATTCCACCACTGCAATTGTCGAGGATTTTACTTTTAAGATTTGGAACGAATATATGATAATCTGGTATTCGAATGATATTTCTCGAATCTCGGCGCCCCCGAGACGACTATTTTATGGTCGCCGATACAAGTAGCTTCATGTCGATACTTGTTGGTTAGTCTATGGACATCGGTCCACTGGATTTCCTTTCGCAATACGTCGCTTGTTTAGAATAAGTTATTTTGACATGGGATTCCTTCGCAAAAAAATAAAATAAAACAAGCAAAAAGTATTAAAAGAAACTCCAATGAAATAAACATTGAAATATAACAGCTACAAACATGTTTGTAAGAATCGTAGAGAACGAATCGCTGGGCGAAATGTATTCATAAACGAAATTAATGTATGGAATAATGCAGTCTGTGGGTGTCAGATAATAAGACAAGCATTTGCTGCAATTTTTCAAAATCAGTTAATAAAATTCCGTACAAGAAATATCTTATTAAACGGATCAAATGAGTCATCACGTTGAGCACTGCGGAAATTTGACCCGAAATGAGAATGCGCTCTGACACATGCACCCCTGTAAATATGAAGATTTCCCCTCGACGTAATTAACTCAAGCACATATTTGTAGAGGAAATTTGTTCAAATACTGCTCGGGAGATTAAAAAAACATGTGTCACCCGCTAGGCAGTGATTCTGGAGTTCTTTACCTTGGTTCTCTAGCCTACACTAGACAAATTGCATATGAACGTCTTACCCTAAAACGTCGTGTCCGACGTTGATGCACCGTATCAGAAAATAACTTGACGTCAAAACCTATTGACTCCCTTGTAGTCATTATTTAAGAATTCATTCTATCATTTCAAACAAGATGACATCTAAATCAATATAAACCACATGTAGCTGCAACGATACAACATGTGCAATGTAATGTCCTGACGTAGGTATGGAAATAGGCCAACGACTTGCGTTACGTCATCATAAACACAATAAATCACCCGGCTCTGACTAATAACCGCCCAATCGCAGCTGTAGGTAGCAGGTACATAAACAAGATCAAAGATCCGGGTAGCATGACAGAGTCTGGGATCCTTATTCACCTTTAAGACCCCGCATCCCCAAAAACATTTCTCTTGTCAACACTTTATTACTTTCCTATTAAATGCAATGTTGTTGCAAATCTTATTATGCCAAGAAACATAATTATCATGAATTATATTAGACGTTCGTTTACTGCGTGCCTCATACAACAGCAGCAATCTTTCAGTTAACAACAACCTGCACAGGAAGTTTCCTTTCTCCCGCCATACGGTGGGGGTGGGGGCATTTTGGGAAAGAAACCGCGGCAGGTTGTAAAGCGTTTAATTGATATTATACAAACCAATAACTTTAAATAGATCTCCCAGGGTTCACGGCGTTATAAACCATCCATTTATCATACTCATGGCCGGGCTTTGTTCATCAGCGAGCAAACAGTGAGTACATGCTTGCGATGAAATGTGGAAGCCTGATATCAATCTAACAAAGTGCTGCCTTTGACACTTCATGCCCTAGCTTGGCATTCGAAGATCATCATAGTTATGTATCGTTTAATAAACCCACATGAACCGATTTCGTCGTTTAAAGGAATAAATTTGAAATTTGGCACGAAAGTGTAAATAAACGGTATTTAGCGCCGTTTTCTACGATTTTTGAAACGACTATTTTTTGTATGTTTTGAAATACAGGTGTTACATTCCTGTTAGTAAACGAATATTTAACATTATTATTGGGAAAAGGATAGCTATGAATTGACAAGATACGATGTAATACGAAAATAATCCATTGATTTTCTTTAAACGTCTTGACGATCATTGCAAGAGCACTAAACACATACAAACACATGCCACATCATTGAAGATTTGTTCTTTTATCGGTTCATAATTATGTTCACACGAGGTTTGTCATGAAATCGTGTATAAAGTATTTATTTTGATAATGCATACTGGGACATACCAATGTTGTTCTAACCGACCGCTATAGCTCAATTGGTAGAGCGTCAGCTTGCGGATCATGAGGTCGCGGGTTTAAACCCCGGCAGGGTCAAACCAAAGACTTTAAAAGTTGGTAGTAATGGCTTTCCTCCTAACGGTCGGGGCTTAGGGGACAGCATAACGGTGTAAGTATAATGGACAGGCCGTGTTCAGTCCCTGGGCATCTCATAAGTGTCCTTGTGCTATAATGGTCGCTGCACAGTATTGGCAAAAATGCCGGCAAATCCCAATTTTATTCTTACTTTTCTTTGACAAATAACATACTTAAACTTCTTTATAAGTGCCTGCCTTGAATAAAGCCTATTACTGCACTGAAACGATTGCCCAATTTTTTACGTATGAGATGCTACAAAGAACAAGTTTTGAGTTAAGGTAGAGCAAATGTAATGCTGCAACTGAACCTCCAACTGAAGAGTATCAAAATTGAGGTTTAAATGCTTCAAAACTAAAAAATCACACCATGTTGCGATATTATTATTTATTCATTTTGCATCCAAAATACTTCATAGAAACTTTTAGGCAACTCCGAAATAAATCATGTGGCTATCAAGAGCTCGGTGATTTTTGCAATAAAGTGCAGTAAGCAGAAAAGTCGGGAAAATCAGTCTTGAACAAGTTGGGTTTGTAAACAATTAATTACATATTAGGGATAGTTTGAGTCAAACCAATCAAGTCACATGTTTGGTTAGTTTGTCTTACGCTATATCTTGTTTCCAAATGATACTCAATAGCAAAACACTTCTCCTAAAGAGGATACAACATAATATTTGGAGTTTTCTTATTTCTAAGAGGGAGACACATTAAACACTAATTTTAGAACACAAAAATATCTATACATTCAAAATTGGATGGAGAATGTTTTTAAAATGTGGCATACACGTCTACATTTAATTATACAGCTTATCTATTGTGTTAATTTTCAAATTCTATATTTTTCCTGCAACACTTGTTTTACGTTAATTGTCCTTAGTGAAAACCCAACAAAGCCAAAACAAAAACAAACAAACAACAAAAACAAACAAACAAAACAAACAACAACAACAATAACCCGGCTTATTAGTCTTTCATGCAGCCTCGAACTGTAGCTAGAGACCATCTCAATCTAGTCGACTCTGACAACGATTGTACGGATTCTGCCACCTAGAAAGCACGTATATCTTCTTGATCTGCCACTGACACAGTTTTCAACAGATACGATCAAAAGACGGAAATACAAAAAGAGACTTTGGTATCCCATGGGTGCAGTTTTCCATTTTATTTTAAGCAAGTAATAGTATAAACAGATTAGACCGAAGGACACAATTCTGTGTATATAATCCCTGTACTGGTATCCGTGGCATTACATTGGGATTCCAAGACATCGTATAACATGACTCAGACTAAAGGAAAGTGGATAACGGTCATTGAAAAAACCCAAATTTTCTTTGGAAGCACAGAAGGATTAAGACTTTTATCTGAAGTCGATATTTTATTAAAGGCTACACTATGTTGATCTTTTCCTCGATAAGAAAGTAAAGGTTTAATGCTACTCATACCGACAAAATATTTCTTCCTTTCTAGGGAAGTTATGTTATTTCTTAAACCTGATATCGCTCTGTGTAACAGTTAATCTTTTTTCGTGTTTTGTAATTATAACGAAAAGAAAGAAGAGTAAATTCATCGATATTAAATGTAACATTTCCGAGACTGATCAAGACCAGATGCGCACTATTCTGACATTTACCAATAAACCATAACAGTTTTTTGATTAACTAGATGTGTATGTTTTTTTTTTAAATGTGGTATTTATTTCGGAGAAACAACAACAACACCAACAGATTTATACGTGTGACACTGTTTGTCGTTAATAGTAAGGGGTTTATACGTTGTAATTGTTTTTGGCGATTAATTTACCTGAAATCCAGGACTAATAATCGAGGATAAAGATATCGGCAACGTCACATTAAAACAACTTTAATTTGTTATACTATTACACTACGCACTAAGAATTCAGTTTCTAATTACCCCCACATTTCAAAATCTTGCTGATGTCATAAGTTTTTAAGAATTGGCGAAATAAACGGCCAAATAACGAAATAAAAAATAATGTTGAGAATGCGTTGGCAATCGGAAATTAAAAAATTAACATATATTTTTATTTTTCGAAAACATATTCAAGGCACCTTTCTTTTTGGTGCAAGGATCATCTTTTACCTACTGTCTATCGTAGAAACTACTACTACTACTACTACTACTACTACTACTACTACTACTACTACTACTACTACTACTACTACTACTACTGCTACTACTACTACTACTACTACTACTACTACTATTATTACTACTACTACTATTACTGATGTTATAACTACTATTACTATTACTACTACTACTACCTACTACTACTAATACTACTACTATTATTACTATAACTATTACTACTACTAGTATTACTGCTACTACTACTACTACTACTACTACTACTACTACTACTGCTACTACTACTACTACTGCTACTACTACTACTACTACTACTACTACTACTACTACTACTACTACTACTACTACTTCTACTACTTCTTCTATTACTTCTACTACTACTACTATTACTGCTGTTACAACTACTATTACTACTACTACTACTACCTACTGCTACTACAATTACTACTACTGTAACTTCTACTGCTACTACTACTACCACTGCTACTACTACTACTACTACTATTACTACTACAACTACTACTACTACTACTATAACTTGTATTACTACTACTACTACAACAATTACCACTACTACTACAACTACCACTACTACTACTACCACTGCTTATATTATTACTACTACATGTACTACTACGCCAGTGATCAGACGTGATCGTAAACAACCCAGCAGTTCAATATTGACAATATTGTGACAATACCTTTGATGTGCCCTTTAATATTTTAAAACAGTGTTAACACACAGCAGTTTATTAAGAGTTAAAACATATGGAAACAAAGCACCACTGATACAATTTTGAGACTCACAAAATGAGCTGGTAAACAGAGGTTTCGTGTAAAAGTTTGCACAAAACGACAGATTTCTTGTGGATTTTCATCCCAATCACTGTTTTACAACCTCATATGATTTTCCCATGTTAATTGAACATAAACAAGCTATTCGCAAATGCGTTAAATGAACCTCTGACATTTCATTTGTATCATCACGTGGGTCTTATAGTAGATGCATTGAAAAAACCCAAAGTATGTGTCGTCCAAATGTACATGTAGTAAAACCTTCGATTTTCGGCGCCTGTATTATATCTTAACAACAATTTGATCAAAACATAAACACCTGATATTTTAACATGATTGGTTAAGAAAACATTATGCTTTCTTTCCGAGGAGGATTTTTACAGTTGAACTAGCCATGTGTGACAGAACTGATTCATTTACATTGCATACAAAAATGTTGGTTCAACCTTTTATTTCTTTGATCAAAGTCATTGTACTTTGAATTTTGAGATGTTGTTCATTACAATATGCATACCTACATATTTACTTTATAACTTTAATTTTGTTTGAGCTAACACAGAAATAGTAGATCATTACTTGTATCTAATGTGTATATATATTGTAATTCATAATATTATATTCAAGAGATGCGATATGCCCTGCTAGATGGTAGTTATATGTATCTCTGACCAGCCGACAAACCAGATCTTTTGCACTAATTTAGTCAGCTTCTCTAGAGTACAAAACACATATTAGTGAATTGGTTTGCATCAGATAGTATCGTTCCTAGTCATAACTGCTGAGTAGTAAGGATATAGACCAATCTTGAAAAACAAACACAAACAACGACAACAACAAAACAACAACAAACAAGCAAACAACAACACTTAACAATAAACAATAAGATGTTTGATGAATAGAGGAGTCAAGGTTTTAGGGGTCGCCCTCATGGCACGCCACACGAGACATATGTTCTCGGACAAACTGTTTACAAGGCTTTGGAATGCCTTTTCCACATCGAATATTGGTAAGAGATTCTGTCCCACCCGCCGTACTCTCCCGACCTCGCAACCCTTTAATTTTGTGGTGTTTTCTGTCATTAAAGCGCAGTTGAAGGGACACCGCCTTAAGGACTGGAAAGAACTCAGGACCCAAACTCGTACCGTTGTTTCACTGTATGAAGTGTCTTGGTACAGCTCCATCTTTGATCAATGGATTCAATGCGATCAGCGCTGCCTCGCTTGCGACGGCGAGTATTTTGAAAAAAAACGGTGAAGTTATCGTTGTTAAGACTTGACGTTCGACGTGCCCCGCTACATGCGTAGTGTATGCATTTCTTGTTCATTTAAATATGCCTATTGTCATATGTACACAATGAAACTTAGCATGAATAATGTATGGAGATTTAGAAACATCTTCGTGTTTGTTTCATATCAATGTATTTGACAGATAAAAGTTAAGATATTAGTCTATAAGGATATGTTATTCCCGAGCAACCCTCGTATCTAGACGTTGTATCTACGTATAATATTAAATCAGTAAAAAAAAAAGGCATGATCATCAATATATCTGTACGTATTTATCATAAAGTTAGTTTTTAATTTTCAAGAAATTGTTCACATGCCTCAGCTGTGAGCAGTCGTGAAGACGAAAACTATCTTTACCGTTGCGTTGGTAACATTTCATACAAGAACAGCCTCGCGTGAATAAGTCAATCAGAATCTTGACGTATCTTTCCTGACAATATGTAATCAACATGATAATATGTATCATAACTCTACTGGCCGACCATTTGTGTGTCTATTGTTGGATAATAGAGATGACGAATAGCTGTTGGATGGTGCCAAAACATGGGTCGTCCATATGTGAACTGCAGAAAAGCTTTTATACATTTTTCTGCTATCGGTTTTATTCGGTGTAGTCCTTAGGTGAAGAAAGGCGTATACGTTTACTGTTGTATACATGTTTGATAGAGATGTGTGATTACATGTTTAACAGCTATACCATATTATTTTGCCACATACAGTACATGTATATTATTCCATTATCAAATTGTCCAATCAATGTAGTCGATGGTATCACGCGGTTATCTTGTACATAACTTTTATCAAAAAGTGAATCGTGCAAATATTTACGTTATTTGACGGTAACCATATCTCGTAGAGGAAAGAAATTACACAGTATCTGAATAAAACAGCATGCTTCACAATGTAATATATCACGCAAACCTAAAATATATTATATTACAATAGAGCAGTGAAGCAAAACATCTATGGTCGCCGTCGAGGTCAGGTTAAAACATCTTTGCGTAACAACAAAACGACCAAGAAACATCAAAGCCTTGTTGTTATTAAAAAGATTCAAAATGCCATCATTTGTTCATGTCTTTAAGTTGTATGCAATAACGAATTGTCTTTGGACGAAAAGAATAAAAGATCCGTATACAAATACACGAAACAGAATAGAGCATAACATTTGACTTAAAACATAGTACACCGACTCAATGAAATTTACAAAGACACGATGAAATTTAAAATAAAACAGATCACGCATAAAAGTATAGGACATTGACAGTTACAAGTGCTAGGTAATGATGTAGCAAACATTTTAAACTACAATCTCGTACCAAAGTCGTAAAAAATGGTTGTAGTATAGCCCTGTTGCTAATGCTCAAGCAAATATAAGGGTAGTTCCACGACTGGTTTGCCCGGTGTCAGGATATTGTGACTAGGTGTGTTATCATGAAAGATGTTCACGACATGCTACATGCTATACACAGTGAAGGCAGCACTATATCTGCTTCAAGTGGACACCGTCTCCAGATAACTGAAATACTGTTGTTGGGACGATAAACCCAATAAACAAACACACAAACACTCCTTAGTGATTCTACTACATTACTCATTCAAGCGGAATGTTTCTCAGTGATGATTGCTCTTTATACGTGTGTTAAATACATTTAACAGAAATTAAATTAATACAATATTCATAATTTGACTCAAAACGAGACAGTTGTTCTTCGGATTTTATATAGAAAAAAATGAAAGGTAGAATCAGTCAATAATTATGTATAAAATTGAATTATTTTATGTGCATATGTTTCTTCTTTGATTTATTGCTGTAAACACCGTTTTGTATTTACTGCTTTTTAATATTTGAACAAAATAAAATTAAACAATCAAGTCCTGAATAAAATTAGATATAGAATAAAGAATATAGAATAGAGAATGAAATGAAAACTTTACTGAAAAGTGCCCTATACGAAAATATAGATTGACTAGTGCCCAGATTACAGAAAACGACATGATATCACAAAATAGCAGTTTGTTCACGTAACAGACTGACTGGAATATTATTGATACCCGCTACCATGCAAATATTGCTCACTGACTAATATCGTCTGCTGTAGAGTTTGTTTGATATCATGTCCAATCAAGTGACTGCAGCAAACAAACTTCTTGTTTACCCGTGTCAGCCATAAAATATACAGGTTTAATTTACTGTGATCGGCCGTACCGAACCGTAATGTTGTTCATCACACTGAGCTATGTGCTGGAAAAGTATTTTTGACTAAGTACAAAAATGACCAGCAAACTGACTCACCCGAGTCGATCGAGATTATACTGTTGAATAAGTACTGGGTTAATCTGTGTTAACCTGTTCTATACATTACATGGTACTACCATTATACCATATGGTATGGGGTTATTGAATAAAGCGGACAGGATCTCCTCACATAGTGGGTTGTTGCACAATTTCCATGAACTACGATTCTTTTTACTTTCGGAGGTTTCTTGGCAAAATGCAGTCTTTTCATGTTCAGTAAGTTAGTTTAATAGAAAATGGCTGCTGCTGAAATCCGCACATACCGGTACACAATTTTTACGCATACACCGTAAACGCGTTATCTCATTGGTCAATACAAGAATCTGTTGCACAGGTTAACCCCAATATGGTAGGATGGTACTACCAGGTTAACTGTTGAGCAAGCAAACCCCATTAGACCTTGATCTTATTGAATATGATAACACCAGTTACTGGTTACTGACTAGATATAAGGTATTGCCATAGTGTGCGAATCTTCACCGGAGCCTTAAACCTGCAATATGTTAACGTGGTTTAGTTTGTTTGCTTGCTCGTTTGCTTGTTTGTTTGTTTGTTTGTTTAATATGTGCGCAATGTAATTACTCCCTTTTTCTAATGAATATAGTTTCGCCATGAAAGGAATCATAGTAAAGTTTTATATAATACATAGAATAAGTCGTAAATTGGAAAGTTAGAACTACATATTAAAACAACACCAGGTAAACGGAATAAACGGTTTCGTGAGAAAGAACTTTAGTTTCTATAAAATATCAAACAATACTGGCATTCCGACTTTAAGTTCAACCTCAAATTATTGAGTGGTCACATAGGAAACAAAACATTAAGACGTCTCCTGGAACAGTAACGTAATTCTTGAGATCCTGTTATATCCTTAGAAGATTTCCCGCAGTCCTTCGATGGATGACTTTAGGTGATATGCACAAAACTGCACCTACGTAAATCCAGTCTCTCTTCACTTTTGTATCCTTTTACCGGTTCTCTTGCTAAAAGTGCCAATCCAAGATTAGAAGACACAGGTCTTTTCAAGGATGAGAGAAGTCGTTACAGCCGGGCCCAAAAAGTCACAAGGCAACGGTTGGTGGTTGAGGAACAATAAAAACAAATACCTTGAATTGTTGTGCGGTACCCAGCTGTCGAAAAATAGTTTATTGCGGCATCTTTATTAATTAATTAGAAATTAGTAATTTTTGACAGGTGAGTGAATTTAAAGCTACAGAGCCAAAAGACAAATTTCTATTGGAAATCTTGTTTCTCTTAAAACTAGTACGGTAAAATAAATATAAATATCAATATCAATATGAATATAAATGGTAGGTATAAGTAATGCACTGCGTTTTGATCTTGTCTTATTAAATGTAAGAATGAAATCTTTGTTAATTTGTAGAAAAGTATACAATCCATGAACAGTCAATTAATTGGAAAACTCATTGTTATCATTTTAAATCACAAACTACACTTTATTCGAGTTTATCCTTCGATTCTGTAAATGAAATAATAATGATTGTCTGTCATATTCGTAGCATGTTTTAAATAAGTTATGGAACAATTCCTTTTGGACTGGTTCATTAAAGCATCTGTATTTTAAATTACTTACCATCCAATGACTATATTATGTAAAACATTTGAAGATTTCAAATCCGAAAAGCGGCTCATTTTTCTTAGATTCTGTGACTAATCCCAATTTCATTCGATAGAAATGACGAAATGGCACATCCGACCAACTGGCTTTATTAAACGATAAATTACTGTGATGGTGTTTGAATGACGCGCTAGGGCATAAAGTGTCAAAGGCAGCACTTTGTAAGATTGATTCCCGGCTCCCTCACTTCCTCACGGACATGCTTTCACTGTTTGCTTGCTGAGGAACAATGGCCGGTCACCGGTATGACAAATTGGCGGTTTATGACTCCCTTAAACCTGGGAGATCCATTTATCTTATTAGTTTGTTAGCTTTTAACTTATAGATTAAAACCTTTCTGTCGTCTAATTCTGTCACCAATTTCTGTAAATCAACTTATTTTGCGTAGCAGTAAAAACACCATTACCTGGTGACATTTGTTGTAACTTTGTTGTGATAATCATTTACACTAAAATAAACTCGACTAATAAGTGAAATACAAATACATTTTTGGATGTCCATGAAGTTGAGATAATAACAATTAAAAAAACAACAGTTGTTGCCGTATACTATATTGTTTAAGTAGATGAGTAATTTTAATATCCATCTTTCTAGTGTATAATCAAATAAGGTTTGCTCGAAAACTAACCTTGTGTGTACATTAGCCATAACAATACTCAAATGGCTTGATGGTTCGGTTAAGAGCTGATTTATACCATATCAGTCGTTCATTCCGTGGGCATTCCGTCAGAGCAAAGATGTTTAGAAGACAGCACAACATGTAGTCAAAATTCCGTGCGTCAGTGGCTTTGCATAGGTATGTGTTTGGAAGCGCTTGGACGTTTTTTATTCAAATAGATCGATTTTATTTTTCATTGCTTGCCTTTGAGAAATCCACCAGGAAGTGCGAGATTAGAGCTCTGTAAAACTGGTTTAAGCACCCCAGTCGGTCCATGTTGCCGACTGGCCGTTCCAATGCGATAACTGTCGGGTTAACTCTATTTGTTAAATGACTCATCACAGATTTGTTCCTTTACCTTTGGTTTGCATTTTAATACATTTGTCCTGTTCCTTTTCAGAAATAAAATTAGCATATGCTGCAATGCTCGTGGGACTTTGTAACGTATTCTTACCCACTAAAATAAGGCATCTAATAAGTAATAACAATCCAAATTGTATTGCTGAAAAAAAATAGAGCGCGTGGGTAGACTATGTACATTGTTTGCACAATATAACTGGACGACGTACGCCATGGCAATGAAATGTGACTATAAACAGTAAGTTGTGCACGTATTCATTGTCGTTGAAAGTTAAAGGCAATCTATATAAAGTGGACCTAATAACAGCACCGGAGAATAATTCTTGTCTATGAAAGAACCTGCATATTATTGGCCAAGCAATATTTTACACAATTCAGCAGTCCTTTCTCATCTAAATTATCCAACAATAGACACAACAATGATCGGTCATTAGAGTTATGATTCATACGATTATTATTCGCATTTATTGCTTGTTTACATTCACCATGTGCTATCGGTTCTTGTATTTTTGACACGATTATGAAAACTCGCTAATCTATGTTAGTTTATGCCACGGATTCAACTTGATAACATATTGAACATATACAGTACTACTAGAGCATACATCTAGCTATTAAATATTGTAAATACTGGTTATTTATACATATATTTATATATTTCTATTCTGTATGTGAATACTTGACGATCTACTTTGTTTTGGTATTTCTATTTCTACATCAAGTGTGAATGTATGAAACAGTGATACTAAATATTGTTATAACTTTTGTCCACATCCGTCATATTTTGTACTGAGTATATATATATTATTATGTATTGTCGCATTTGTCGAACGACCTTCTGTCTGAAATTGATTAAACTTTTAAAACTTTTCAAATATTATGATGTCCATTTATTGCTGATAGGAATGATACGTCAAGTGTTTTTATAAATATCTTAACTTAGACTCAGTCTATTGTCAGACAGGTGTATAAAATATCCCAAGCGCAATAATTCGTCAAGGGGATAAAATAAATCTTTACTAGAAAATGTAACGCAAGAACTAATTGAACGAATTTAAACAGAGGCCGTAAAACCTTTAGAAGAATGGGCGTATAATTTTTTACGCATTTCACATCGTTCCTTGTGGAACATGTACAACAATATTTTGACATGATTTAAAATACATTTATATGACAAAATGATATTAATGTAAAAATGATAACAGAACTTTTTCAAAATTGTTCCTTGGTTTTCGCTTTAAGATACAATGACCCGACACGTTAACTGTCCGGGTAGAACCACCGGCGCTATGCAGAGCAGCTGGGCGATCATTCCACATGAAAGTTATTTCACCGACAGGTCTCGGTCCCGCATAGTTAGTCCTATACAATTACAGGTATGTCAAGGAAGCCACAGTTATATGTTTATTGTTAATTGAGACGAAACAAAGTTTTATTCCCGTGCAGTACCAGTACTGAGTATAAACTAAATTGACAAATGTTAAATGTTAAATAATTGTTTCATGCTGATTCAGCTATTTGAATCTTAACAGGGGACCTTTGTATTCAAGAGATTGTGGAGTGGACAAACGTTTGCCAAAAATCCAAGAAAAACAATCTCCCAATATTTCCTGCAGTAATGCGTCCGAACAGTAAAGCTATTTTCTAATAACATTTGTTTGACTAATACATGTTGCTTTGCTCGAGACAATGTAATTTAATCAGTGCCAAAGATTTGGCGTAGAGATTTGTCCGAGATAATTATTATCTAGCAAGACAACACGCGGCGCTCGAATATGCAACTTGTTTACAAGGTCTCGTCCAATACGACGACTGTTAATGTAAAATCTTTTTATCTCTGTACATGTATTTTCTGTATGCTTTCTTTTTTCTTCCAAATGTTTTTATTATGTAATTAGCCTAATTGGTGGAATTATATGTGGACATAATTATTTTTTTGCTCAATTTTGAAAATGATATGGTCTTGTTTTTAATTAATTGTATATTTACGTGTATTTCAAAGAGCGACATCTAAATTTTCTAAATCGGTATGGTGGACTCATTTATTTTTTTTATTTATGCGAATGAGTTTGTTAAAACTTTAATTGAATCATGCGGACTCAAGTGTGTCTGTTTCATATGTTATAGTTCAGTGTTTATGTATTAGTTTGTGTGTTAGATATTTAACTAATTAATAGATAATTACAGTAGCGTTAATTTCGCTGTTAACCAAACAAGAGGACAAGGGATAAAATAAAACTCACTGGATATCTGGTATGTTCATCATGATTCGATCGGAGTCTACAATGCATTGCCTTCTTGTAAAACTCAAGATTGTGTTGGAAAGTCAAAAAGTAAATTATGAAGACACGGTCATTTAGCTACGAGGAACATTAGTGGTAATCACTTAAAGGCACTTGTCTAAATAAGGTCGCCTAGAAAATTACAATAATATATAAATAATAAATAATAAATAAATAATAAATAAATAATAAATAATAAATAATAAATAAATAATAAATAAATAATAAATAAATAATAAATAATAAATACAAGATATTGTTACACCTTACAATAGATATCACTACTATTAAGGAATTAATTTACTTTTGATTTGGACGATATGACGTCCCGAATTTCCTTTTCGAAGCATTTACATTTGATTCCAAAACATCAACCTGTGACGCGGGATCAAAATACTGATTCGTCTTCCAATCTCTTTTTACTAACTTCAATTTCCATCCAATCTATCGGCCTGGTTTTAAACAAATGATGTGATAACATATCTGTATTAAAATTAAATCAAATGTCGAGCTAACATTTCACCAGGCCCATTTCTCATTGAAATAATCTGTCAAAAATGTCCATTATCCTAGACCGCTGATCCACATGAAGTAAAAAAATCTCAATGAAGCTAATATCACTGACGTCTTGGCTTGTTATAACGCCGTTATAAGATTATTATAATAGAATAAAGCGATTTTGTCTAGAAATATAAAAACAAAAACTAATCTGATTCGCATCGAGAAAGTCGTTTTATTGGACGCACTATCTAATTTATTCAATTTTAACTAATAAAGTAAATGGATTGTATTAAGGTACGAGCCGCGAGTGGTCGTCCATTTATCAAAATGGAAGCATAATGCATGACAATAATAAAAATTCGAAAGTCTCACATCTTATTGGATATATCTGTTCATGATGCGAACTAACTTCTAAGAACTGCCTATGTAGACAACATTATAACTTTTAATAGATTAGGTAGCAAATTATGAGTTGTGAAGATTCCGATCAATAAGCTCGAAACTAGACTGGCTGATTTGGATCGGAACTATTTCATACGTACAATAATTGTCATTTTAAGACTTAGAGTTAGGTATATACCGACAAGATAATTAAGGGATCTATTTTGTTCTATACTGGGTCCTAGTAATGAACTGTCGATGTTACTAAGTAACGGAACCTTTTGTATTAAATAAAGCGATTGTTAATATAGACATATTAACTGTGCATTTAAATACATTTCAATTAAAACGTCTGGGCATGAATATACTCTTTTAATATCTAATGAATAGCAAAAGGAATCAAGTGTATATTGTATATTACAATATATTGCCATGATCCCTGTGATCAGTTTGTGTTTGGTGAATGTTTTAGTTACGGAGAATCCGGAGAAATTCTAAATACAAGTACTAAAATTTCGAAGTATTACCCTTGCATGCTTACCTTAAGTAGTTCCACGACTGGCTGACTCCAGACCGGATACTGTGATTTGGTTTGATATCCTGGATGGTATTGAGACAATAATATTACATTGAATCGTGTTTATATCTGCCTTGATTAAAGACTACCGCTTGTTAATGTTTTGAAGTCTGTTTGCTAGGTAGTTTGTTTTTTTGTTTGATTTGTTGTTGTTGTTTTCTTGTTTCTGTTTTGTTTTTGTTTTTGGTGGAGGGTGGTGGGTTGTAAAGAGGAGGGGGTCGAGGGCACACCGAGACTTGATAGGTCATACGGCACCGAACGTTTTGAATAAATGCGTATCCTTCAGATCTTGTGTATTTTAGATTATAAGAACATGCACTCGTGAATCATTGTGTTCTTTATTTTGTAACTGAATCATGTGAAACTTATTCGATATAATCAAGGTATGCTTAAAAAATACAGTGTGTGTATTGCAAACAGTTATAAGACACTAATTGGACTGAAAACTATAAAAATAAAACAATCAAATGAAACATGTAATATGAGTCTTAGAAATATTTTAATCAAGTTTATTGATCCGTTCCATGATTATGCTGTTTGATCATCAGCTAGTCAAATATTGCCTTGTTTGTTTATGTTGTTAATAAGCGGCGTTTGACCCCGGATGGTTTGTTTACATTAAGACATTTTTTGGTAAAATCTTGAGCACAGCACGGGTAATATAATCATCTAGGGCGAAGCAATCAGAAACCGTTATAAAAACATGACATGACGTTTTCACAATTGGGTTATATAATGAAATTTTAATAACAGTTTGAAAAAGTAGTCCCTTCGAAGACTGGTCGAGGTTACGTCACACCGGGTTATTGGCCATTTGGTCATCTTTTTTAGGAAAGAGCTTCTTGTAATGAGGAGTTAACATTGAACATAGGTAACGAAGTCGAGTTTTCCTTAATATTAACCTCAAACAATATAAACTTTCCAAACACTCGGACGAATTTTAAACTGCTACATTTTACCTCCTGAGTCAAGTGTTAATGAGGACTCGTCTTTAGTGTAAATAAAACGTTAAACTATGACAACTAATGTACTATTTATATTCACGTCAAATCAATAGTACTAGATTGTGTCGCTTTTAACAGCTATACTAACTTAAAAATCGGTTTTCGCTATTGATTCCTTTGAGCTTAAGGCATCAGTATCATTTAAAGATACATGTTAAAAGTTTCGCAAAAAAGCAATTTGTCAGTTTGGTTAATGCAATTCAGTATTCTTAGTCGTCTAATAATGTTTCATGTTGTTGAGAACATTTAACAGAAAAAAATCAAAATACAGATAGGACCGTCTACTTTATAAGATATAACGATGGTATTTCTTTTATCTGCAATAAACACTATACAGTAAAATCTTATTTCGTCCCTTTCCTATAATCAGAGATTATCAATGTACTCGTGACTATTTAAACTATTTGTAAAATGATGTAAATTGAGATGTAAATAATTATTCACACAACATTTTCTGTTAGAACAAAAATGTTATTATAACTCTTATAACAATAGAAATAATGTTGTTGTAGTTTGTTTTATTTAAACATTTTAGTAGAGTCTTAATTCTAAACTGCCATCCAAGCCAATCTGTGGCATTCCAATGATGGGTACTGTTGTTTTTTTTAAATTCAAGTATTCGTATACATCAATGCGAATCGTTTTTCTTTTCTTAGCATATTCCGTCATAGGCAATCGGAATTATGCCGCAAGCAATCATGTCGTATTATTAAGAATCTAACAGTGTTTAAACTTACCAAATAAGAAACGTTAATGCAGAACAACGGATGAAAAATCAACAATTATAAGCGACCCAGCAACCTAAAGCCGTAACATAATCACTAAATCGCATAGAAGCAAAACAATAATTTCTGTTCAAACCAGTACAGTGTACATGTATTAATTTGCATGCTTGTACTTATGAGTCATTCATTTCATGACGAGGAATACTATTTACCAAAAATGCTCAGTTAATCAAATGAGAGGGGTCTTGGGTAAACACACTCCTCTATCTGGGGATATATTAATCAAGAAGAAATCAATCTTTCGAAAAAAACACACGAAAGAACAACATTTGTGATCTTCCTTGATTAGCTGGATATCTTGGAATGATCATGAACTTGATTCGATCTTAATATTTGCTGTGTGGATTATGTTCACAAAAGTCAAGCAATAAAGAAAAATATGCAGAAAAACGGTTTTTTAACGGTGTTACCCGAGAAATAATGGTCAATGCACGAAACGTAGATGTATAAGTATACAAAGTATATACCGGACCTGGTAGCGCAATCGTTAGAGCGTCGGTTCCAGTTACGGGAGGCCCCGGGTTCGATCCCGGGCCGCGACATACCAAAGTCGTTAAAAATGGTAGTGGTTTAGCTAATGCTCAAGCAAATATAAGGGTAGTTCCACGACTGGTTGGCGCGGTGTCAGGATAATTTGACTGGGTGTGGTATCATGCCTGTTGTTCATGGCATGCTATACACAGTGAAGGCAGCACTATATCTGCCTAAAGTGGACACCGTCTCCAAATAGCTGAAATACTGTTGGTGGGACGATTAACCCAATAAACAAACAAATAAACAAAATATATACAAACAAAATAAATAAATCAATAAATCATGCCATCAACATTCCTTATTGGTTTAACACTAACTCATCCAAAAAACAGTAACACAGATAAATGTTCATACCCTGAGTTTCAAGATAAACCCTTTTTTGTTTGATTTGTCATTTATCCCGACACCGGGTCAATTTCCCGAAAGCTTCAAGTGAACGCAACAGCGTAACTTAACTAATATATGTACATTTTTTCTGTTGATGTCAGATTTAATGCCAAATTTTCCCTATGCTGCACAATCAGTGAACAAAATATCCAATCATAAATGGGACAAAGACTCAGTCAAAAGAAAACATTGTGCAATTTGTTCTGTTCACCATAATAAAAAGCAAGATAAGAAAAATATGAGTAAAAACAAATAAAAGATCCCAATCGTATATCAACCTTTTCTTCAGCCACCTCGTGACATTATATAAAGTGTAGATATACAATTTTGTTGCTTGTTGTTCAAATTTGAATTTGATCGACAGATTGTCTTCGCTTTTTGTTTTACTGAAGTCTTTAAATAACAAAATTATTTCAATACTTCATGCACAGTTGTTTTACGTTCTTAACACAATATACAATCACCATTTACAACGTCGACAACAAGTCTGAGATTTAAGCTAGTCCATGTTTAAGTACATGCCCCTTATGGAAATAAAAAACATAAATTCGTAGCAGTCGCTTGGAATCAGTTTGAAATAACGACGCGTAACTTGTCAGTATGGTGTATTTAATAAAAAAAAGTCCAGAATGTGTTACTGAATATATTTTTGAACAGGATATTTGAATAAATGTGCGACACTTCATTCCCAAACGTGTTAAGCAATCATTGACTAGCATACTTGTTCATACCGCCTATAAAGCATGTGAGTGTCAACGTCAAATTGTTAAGTACCAAACCACGGACTTAAAAAGTTATTTTACAGGCGGAAAACATTAAAAAGTGCTATACGGTGGGGAAATTATTATAGATCAACAAACTCCACACATAAAAGAAACAGAAATTTAAATGATGATTTATCCTATAGTTTGTAACGACTAAAACATAACCAACAGCACCCTAAATCTTCAATGACTAACAAATACAAAGTTCACAAAATCTTATTTTAATTATAAACAATAAGAAAAGAAATTAAATAAAGATAAATTACATATTAACGAAATAAGACAAACGTGGAAAGCTCACAAAGTCACCGTCGGTGTTCATGTGTCCATGTGTACGGTTTTTAAATGTGGAATCCGACATTTTGCCTATATTTTATAAATATAACAATATCTGTAAATAGGAACGATTGGAATTCCTGCTAAAAATAGACATCGACGTCATAGCGGATGAACTAAAACATAAGTGGTCACATGGTTTTCTTAGTTTAAAAATAGCTAACTGTGCAGCGTGGCTCAGATAGGAAATACAAGTTTGTAATCGCGATTGTGGCGTTATAGTTCATTTTTCCTACAGGTGTAGGACACCAATAAATATCATTTAACGAGATCTGTTCAGGTAGCAATGGTTAACTAATATGTATAATGAAAATATTTTGGTCCGAACTGTCGAATATCACCTTCAATACGATTCAATGATAGAAATAGCATAAGGGTAAGAAAGATCATATGACATATCGTTAAGTATTTCACAAAGGACAAATTCACGCCTAGATATTGTTCTCCGCCAAATTGTCCTCCGCCAAATCATTTTATAATTTTTTTCTTTCTTATGGTCGTCGGAAATAAGTGTCCAAATCAGTTAAGATATTAACATCTTCTGCCAATCGGAAACACTGATTTATCTTCATTTAATCTACGTATATCTCAGACAGCGGTTCATAGAAAGTGAACAATCGGAACACCTCGATGTTGATCATGTCACCGTATTGGAATAAATATCTCTTCTGTCGCATGATTACAATAGGGCGGTGTCCGTTAGAGGATAAAAATTAACGACCACTTTATGGGAACAGGAATATTGTACTGAAAGGTTGTTAGTAGGAAAGTTATGATCAGAAACGAAAGAAGCTAAAAACTAAGTTATAATTATAATCGGCATTTAAAGCGATCTACATCGCTATTTGTACTGTTTAACAATGAGGTACTGTTATTAACTTTACTTAAAACTTTACTTAAATTAGAGTATACGTTTAAGTACGCAAAAGTTCTCCAGAACGGGGGTAAGATGGTGTTTAGTCCATTCGATATAGGCAAACTGTCGGATGCAAGACTGTACTTTGCCTATCGTACGTCTACGTCACACAAACACTAACAGTTCAACTCTTTAAGGGTTCAGAAACCGTTCAGATTAATTTACATTTCAATACTAACAGGTAGGCTCAGTTCACTTGTAAGCAATAGGTAAATAAGAAAAGGTCCTATCAAAACTCTCACAGATATTAAAATTTTATCTACCAGTAGACAAAGGCAAAGAAGGTAAATGCAAATGTGAAAAAAAAACACAGAGACGAGACATAACACACATAAAGAAAAACCATCAGTTACCGCCTTGGAACGGTAAATCGGCAAAAGGGCCAACTAGGGTGCTTAAACCTGGTTTGTGGAGCGCTCCAACCTCGCACTTCCTGAAGGTTTTTCTAGCAAACAAACAGTGTAAATAACAACATCCCGTCAAAGTGAAACAACTAACAGTAAGCACCTGCATCGGGAGTTAAAACAAATACATAGAACTTATATACATACATAACAACTAGCAACAAAATAAACTATAAACAAATATGTACAGTATGTACAGTAGATAAAAGCATCGGCAACGTAAAAACAAAAATTCCAAACGAGAGATCAGTTTGAAATAAAACAGCCCGTGCGCTGATATATTATAAGATATTATAGGAACAAATAAAACAGCCCAAGCGCTTATATATCATAAGAACAAATAAAACAGCCCAAGCGCTGATATATAACAATATCAATTTAAATATGGCATATAATGCCATGACATCGTGTTCCAAAATTGTCAAAAGTGAAATGTAAAAAATACGAAAGAAAACAACGAAATTTAGAAAACAACCTACCAACAAAATAAGACGTAGTATTGTTAAGAGCTAATAAGTTAAAAAAAACAGTTCATGAAAAGACGAGGATTTATCCGCAGTTGGCATATTATATGTAAGAAAGGTACTAAAAATCCCGATGTTATACCTACTGTGCACTCTCACGTAAAGGGTATGGAGACGGCTCAAGTTGTCTCACCTATATAGGGCACGACTAGAGAGATGAAGAGACAAGTCAAGCCAACGGATAATCACTTTAATTTTAAGTTAGTTTGTCGCATAAGATGCGTGTACAGATAGAACTGCTGATGTCAATATCGTTAAACAATATGAGAAAAAGCGAGCATGGCTAAACAATATTTAATAAGTTTCAATTAACATTTTATCAATATTGATTAAAATGTTTTATCAATATTGATTAAAATGTGTGTGCCAATAATCAGGAATATAAAACGAAACTCGTAAAGTTGATGACGTGTCAAATTATTATTAAATTTTCGTCCATTTTCTTCTGACTTTTTTGAAGTATAGGATAGAGTCTATTAAGACGTTTCTATAGAAAATAGAAGCCGAAACGAGCGCAGCTGGTGCAGGCATCTGTTTTCTATGGAAACGTCTTAATTGATTTAATCCGACTTGGAAGTCCCCGACTCACTTATACCTGTTCTACCAAAATTACATGTGATCCGCCCCATAAAACTGTAAATCAAACTGTCAATCGTCTTGACGTGTTCAAACTTGTCGTCACAAGGTGAGGAGATAAGGCAGAATACGTAGTTTGTTACAACTGCGCATTGAAAATAAAACTATTTAGTGCAAAAGATCGATCTTTTTGGTCCGTTTTAAAATAGATAATAGAAAGGAGTTCTATTTAAATAAATCGCTGAGGAATTAGATTTTCGTAGCTTCTGATTGGCTACAAATGAAGAGCGACTTCTCAATAATGGGATTACAAATTAGTATTAAGATTTAATCAATTATCATTCTTAGTCGTCCCTTTAAACAAAAAAATACCATATAATGAAGGACCAAAAAGACCACACAAATAACCGAAAAAGCAAGATACAAATAAGCTTGAAGCCAAAATCCATGACGACTTTCTTTTAGGCTATAACAGCGTCATAAGACGTATTTTATGAGAAGCAACTGTCTTCTGTCTAGAAATATAAACAGCGGAAACTGATTAAATCCGCCTCAAGAAAGAGTGGCTTTTAGAGCTGCAACTAATTTATTCCATGCTAGCTAATAAAGTAAATGGATTTTTCAGCATTACGGGTCGTAGCTGGACGTCCATTTATCAAAATGAAAGCAGAATGTAAGACAGAAATAAACAATACGAATGTATCAACATTATTATTTTAATCACATACTTCTACTTATTGTAAATAACTGACTTGGTAACCTTCCTTTTATATAGAATCATCAACAACTAGTAAAGATCAATATCCGACCTCTGCAGGCTTGATAATCATGAGCTGCACATCTTTAGGCTGATATTTCGCGCGTTAAAAACTATTAGTTGTACATGTATATGTGTACCGACAAAAGGAAATGGCTATTGTCAAGCTAATAAAAAATCGACCGTCCCACAAGTTACATTCAGTCTTATTCAGAAACGAATCATTTCATCTTCAATTACATATAAACAAGCTGCCAAAAATTGCCAGATGTACAATATTCTTAAGAAGTCAAGTATTTAACTCAGTGTTAAACAGAGAAAATCACATGTGGGAGAACGTTTAAGATGGTGTCAAGTTTTGTTTGGATCGCCCGCCTCTAATCATGTCCTCAAGAGGGATACCGCTTCAGATAACTGTGAGATAATTGGTGAATCTCAACACACGCCGAGTAGGTGTCATTTTGACACTCCCTTGTTTGTAGTTGTACAATACTACTTCAGGTTCAAAGTTCCAGTAGAAGGTAAAATAAGTCAAAATCAATTCATATACATATTGTATCATATTGAATGAAAACACACACACGCACGCACGCACGCACACACGCACACACACAAGCACGCACGCACGCATATACACACACGCACACACACGCACACACACACAACACACACACACACACACACACACACACACACACACACACACACACACACACACACAACACACACACACACACACACACACAACAACAACAACAATAACAATAACAACAACAACCATCGCTTATCCATATGAATTTACAATATAACAATATGTTCCAAGTAGACAATTGATGCAAATTTGTCGGTTGAACACAATGTTATGTGATCCTGAGTGGGAACTGATAAACCACTGCACTGTTTACAATACCAGTCGCAATAGAAACTTTAATACAAAACAAGCTTTCCAGTAGTGCGCCGGTTCTCGCCCAAATAATACAATAACACAATAAAACATTTTTATGTGTATAGCAAAACAATATAATATAATATTACTTAGCACAACTGACATAGATCGTTTTCAGAGGAGAACTGGTAAATTACATCAGTGATATATATATAAGTTTACTGTCGTTATAAAGTTGTTCTCATCAAGTGAGCATGATAAATATATGTGTGTGTGTGTTTAAACTATTTATGTACTAACAGATGTATTTGACATTAATTTTATAAATTTTTGCAGTGTGAGCTATGTAAAATAATATGGTCTGATATATCTTTTTCTTATACATGTATTTGAGTATTTTCGGACAGATTAAGATAAAATGATATTCATTTTCTATTAGATTCAGGTGACAGTATTGGCAATTTCTGTTATTTCTTGACTAGTTTATTTGTCGTCCTGTTTCGATGGCTAAATTATGTGAAGATGTTCTCAGTTTTGTTGATGCTATCCAAATAATCTGTCCCCCTAAGCATTCATGTTATAGGCGACTTGTATATAACAAGGAAAAAAAAAACACAAACAAATGTGTGTAAATAATGGAAAGAGCTTAACCAGTAATGTGCATTTGGAACGCAATCGGTGTCGGAACTTTATTATCATGGAAATCTGTTTACAGAGAGACAAAAAAGGACACAGGAAATCGAAGGGATATAAACGTTATTTCCCCTAGGAATCCACATTGCTTTTCTAGAGAATATCCTATAACTATCGCTGGCCAATTGTTTGTAAAAAAGAAATTTCTATCAGGTGCCTTTATCTGTATTAAGCCTTTCACTCAAAATATGTATGTACTTTAGCACCTTAAAATATTGCTGGTTTGTTATGCAATACCGTATACAAGACGTTGGCTAAGAGCTAGGGGGACACGTGTTGGTTGTTAAAAGTTTATTATATTGGGTATCTGCAAATATAGATTATAGAAATGCCAATTGATAAAATAATCACTTACGTTGTATATATGTCTATCATTTATTACGATAAAGTTGAATGGATATTTATTCATACCCTACCCCCACCCACCCCCAAACAAATAAATAAAAAATAATAAATAATAAAAAAACAGCCCCTGAAACCATCTTCTTTATGAAAACAGCTTATGAGAAATATGATACGGCAACTTTTAAAAACAATCCTAGAGATTAACTGTTAAAAAATAAATTGTTTTGGGTAGCTTATGTTGTCGTCTACGTTTATTACTTTATAAAAAAAATAAATTAACAGCTATAAATAGAGTTTTTATAAAATAAATAACAGAAATAAATAGAGTTTTTTTTATATAAATAAATAAAATAACTGTTATTTACAGGGTTTTATAAAATAAACAAAATAACAGTAACAGAGATTTCATAAAATAATTATAAACAGTTATAAACATCAGTAACACACATACACACACTGTTCATATATGAGGCTGTGGGATAATAGAGTATGTACCCTTTGCTTTAATTAAATTCAAGTGATGGCTAATGTTGACTGTTTTGACACAAAGTATATACAGTCATATTATAAATAACATTAAGAGTACGCGTTTTTTTATCCAATCAATCCTACCTTGTGTTCGCCCAGGTTATTTACTTTGCACGGCAAGATGGCAGTGGAGCCAGCCACGGCTGTGACGTTGATGACGGGAACATCAAAACCTGGCATGTCTAAGGTCGCCGCTGAAAAAGGAAACAAGAAATAACAAATATTAAACGTTGTCTGAAGAAGTATATATTAAATATAACAGAGAGACAGCCAAATACTGTACCATTGAACTACAGTAATGATTGTTAGAATGGAAAACATAACGGAGACACAATGGGTGGCTCCGAAATTGGTATGTAAATCTTACTTTATTGATATAAGGAGACTTTGTCATATGTTCTTATTCATGATTACAACAATGTCACTTGTGCAGTGTGGCGGTCGCAAAAAAAAATTCCCCGTGCGTGTAATCTTTTTTGTCATTTAATTCGTCCTATTGATATAGTAGTATTGTCACGTGCATTTTCTTTGATTGGACATTGGACTTTGGTTCCTCAATTCCAATCTACCCATGAACATGACGCTAAAACCATCTAACTTCTCTGGTTATTTTTGTCTTGAATCAAAACGTTAATTCCATTTACAATCAACCCTTTTGTGTGGTTTTTCTAATACAACTAATTTTTACTTCTATCTCTTCTGAATACTATGTGAATTTCTTTCGATGATGTCACTACTTTTGTCATATCTTATTAAAGAAAATGTCAGCGCTTTGACATTTTTTATTCAAATCGATTGGTTTTCCTTTTAATTGCTTGCATTTGAGAAACCCCCAAGGAAGGTTAGAGCTCTGTAAAACCGGGTTAAACCCCGAGTCGGTCCATATTGCCGCCTGACCGTTCCAAGGCGGTAACTGCCGGGTTTGCTCTCTTTCTTTTTAAATGACTCAATCAGTCACAGATTTGTTCTTACTTTTATATTTGGCTTGCATTTGAATCATATGCATTTTCGGATTTTGGTATATGTTGCCATGCTAATAGGACTTTGTCATATGTTCATATCCATTCATAAATTTATCATTGGATGAAAATAGTATCACAAACATTTTTTATATAAAGTATTTTACCCGTTTGTTATCATCTTCAAAAATGCACCGATTGCATACACTGGTGAATGCTTAAATACTTACGAATATTTGTTAAGTAATAATATGTCATTATGGTTCATCTATGATAGTGCGAGTGAGCTATTATAGTACATGTTTGTATGAATAGAAAAAAAATTAAATGCTAAAATTCGCAGTTTACCAGTGTTTTATTTGAGAAATAAGGTATATTTTTTATGTTCCAATTTCTCAAAGGTTCGTCTTAAAATGAAGCTCGTAAACAAGCGTAATAAACAAATCTTAATGTTACCTTTTCACATTTTCCTTTTTAATGCTTGCTATGTTTTGTGTTAATGAATGATGTATTTTGTCTGTTTCCTGAGCAGTGCTCGCTTAATAAAAACCTAAAAGTAAATGTGTGCGAAAGAACTGTGTTTATGTATACATTATACTGTGTATTCTTTGGAAGTCTACCCTTCCATTCCCTTGCGCTATGCCGCCGATGGCGTTTGAATATGTTGATGTAATGAACCCTTTTAAGCGGGCGACATCTCGATGCAGGCCCGCCCCGTGTAAAGGCTGGCCCCTGGAGGAAGGAAGAATTGCACATGGCGACAAATCGATGTCCCGAAAGTTGTATGAGGGAAACGAGGCAATGCCATTTGTATGGAAATGCAGATAATTGTCTTACACCGCAGGCCCCGACGTCTGCCTAGTAAAAGCTTAAAATTGAGACAGCGTGCAATTACGTGTATTTTACAATTATTGTTTATACACACGTTATCTTGCGAACTGTAACAGATTTATAACAGGAATTTATAAGTTATTAGAGCGAAACGACAGTACTGACGCAAGCTTGTGCCAGAATGTATTCAGAAATACTATTTTAAAGTAACTTGAATTGTGATTGACGTTTACTTACTAAATAACTACATCTACTAGAAGAGGAGATATTGTTAACCTAAAAAATGCATGTTCACGACATTCAACTTATTATTTGACACAGATAATAATTATTCCAACAAACAATAAACATAATCTTCAAATTAATTACAGAACTTTTATTCAAAATGCCAGGACATCTATTTGAGTCGTAATAATAATTAATTAATTAATTAACTAATTTCAAATTTATTTTTCTCGAGAAAAACACATCGCATTATTTAGCTATAGGTACAATATCTAGCTACATGAACTAAAAGTATACTTTAAACAGAGACAAAAAGGAGATATGAGAGAACAACACAGCTAATTTAAAGTGCATTTTTTTCACCTATTAAACATAGACAATATACGAAATAGGTTACGTGTATAAACGTATAATGCGTTTTCCTAATGTCTGTATTTATAACATGGTATTTTTCAGGTAGTCGCCTTTCTCAAGTTGATGTTACCTGATACAGGATAAAAGTACTTTACAATTCTCTGCAAATTTAATTGTTGTTGAATCTGTAATGTAAAACTATTCATTGCATAATTCAGATCAGTTTTTAGATCTTAATTATATTTAGAAAAGATATAAATCTGCTTGAAACAACACTGATTAAATAACTAACAATAGTGTCAACATTTCAAACACAATAGCATGATAAAGCGGATGTACGTTTAATGTTTTTTTACGTCAATGGGAAATAAAACAAATAAAAACCAGTCGAAACTTATGTTAAAGAGGTGAAAAGTTAATCTTTTCTGTTAAGATCCTCTAATTAAATTGAATGACTAGAAATTTTAGACTGATTATTTATTAGTGTACATTTCTACTAACAAAATTAACAGGCGTTGGTATACCCCAGACGCTGTCATAAGAGAACAGCACAATAAATCTGTGATTTATACAGACTTCCATCTTTGGATTTCTTCGTGTATGAGAAACGTAAATGAAATTGAAAATAATACCCTTTGCATATTAATGCTATATGAACTGACTGATTACCATGCCTATCAGAAGTTTCCCTATTATAAATTTAACGTTTGCTTGATTTATTGGTACGTCATAATAATTTATTTACTTTTCCTGTTGCTAATACACACTTTTGAATCTCTTACTAACTACAAATTCAATAATAAAACATCAATAGTAAGTTCAGTGAAAATGTTTTTTCATTGTGTTTGGACTTAACTACAACTTATAACCGCATTTGTTATTTGCCCATGATCAATTCGTATTCTTTATGTTGCACGACATAATTATTTAAAGTTTAGTGGCAATTAGTATAGATTCTGACGTATGGAGGAGGTTGGCTATCATGAAATTAAATATTTTCCTAATAAATTCGTGCTTACATAACAAACAATGAGTATAAAGTAAAGGCGTGTATTTTTAAACAAACTAGACATAATAAAAAAGAAGATAATAAGATTGTTATTAAATGATAAAATGTGTGCATGGAACAGTAAATCTGATGACCTTATTTTATACTTTATTGATAACAAGCAGAATAATGTTATTATAAAACAAATGCTAGTCAAGAACGTGGTATCAACAAGAAGAAATTACACAACCAAACGTGGCTACGCCATTCGTAAATGGATACACAATAAAACTAAAATACAAGTTTACAATAGGTTTGCTTAGGTTAGAAAAATCTGCTTTGGTTGCTTTGGTTGCTTAGGTTAGGCAAATCTGACCCAAGATTTGTTTGTACAATACACGACCTTGTATCGTTCTTACATTTGTGTAACAATGACACAATTTGATATACCATGCAGACTTGGTCAATTTCCCAATAGCTTGTTGCTATTTACATTTGATATGTTAACAGAATACGTACTAAAATTTTAGTTTCTTGAAGAAAAGCAAGATGAAGAAGAAAACGATTATAAAATATAATTTGCTTTGAACTCAGGTTATAAATTATTGCAGCTATAAAGACATAGCTTTTATCAAAAACAAAATTCTTACAACAATATAATTGAAAGTATGAAGTATGATTCTTTGTATTAATATGTGAAATGTCTTATTTTATCGAATCGGCCATATATTGTTGTCGATGTTTAATAACTGTTATTTTAAATACTTTAAGAATTTCATAGACCCATTTAGCTAAAATAGTAGAAATATACATAATGACAGTTTATCATATTGCTTTTGCATGAAAAGAACTAAAAAAACCCCAAAATATAGTTCCGTCCAAGAACATACAAAAACAAATAAACAGTATTGATCTTTGATAAACATAACTATTCCAAACCAGTAGTGTTTAATCAACAGATCAAATAGTCTGTACAGTCTATATTAAAGATAAAAAAAACAAGTGACGCCAGAAGTAAAAATCAATTGCTGTTTTACAGTATTTAAATATGGTTGGACAGAGATTGTTTTGTTTTCATAACGAGCTTTCATAGCTCGCCATGACCATATCTGAACATTTGCTAACTTTAAACTGATTTACACGTAGTTACTTTTTACGATGTTAACCTTATTGTAAATGTGTGTAGATGATTTTAAATTGAGTCTGTCTGCGTTATTATCAGAAGACATGCATTGTTCTTTTTCGGTATTAGCAAACTAAAGTCAGAACAAAGTAACTTTAAAACAAAAAAACAAACAAAACAAATTAAAACATAAACCAATAAACAAAAAAAAAAACAAAAAAATTAAATAAAACACACAAAAAAAACACACAAAAAAAACAACAACATTTAATTGCCCAAATTCCAAATTCATCTGGAAATAATTAATATCAACTAAGAATTAAATGTTTAAAGACAAATAAGGATAACATTGGGTTTCTGATCCTGTTCACATTTTAGTATCGGCAATTGGTCTTAAAAAATTAAAGACCGATCCAATACAATATTATACAATTATGTTATTAGTATTGTCAAAAAGTACTATACGGATGTATGTGGTTCGATCCGAACTTACCATAATTATTATAGGCCTTTTTATAATATAGTGTGAAAGAGCAATGATCAGAGGGCAAAAAAACATACAACTGTTGCGAACTATTTAATTCTGGTATTTAAAGGGCAATTATTGACACCACGTATAGTTTTGCACCGAGCAGCGAATTGTAAACAAACATACGAAAGTAACTGAAATACTTTCAAGAAGTAAACTAACAATAATCTTTACTACAAAAAGTACAATAACAAAAGTTAACAGTGATATATTGTGATAATTAAAGCTAAAATCGCATAACAAATCCAATTAAGGGGCAAGTTTTCACATCAATGTTAATTTATATAACGAACTAAATGACACGTATTTATTCCACTATACCATTCGTGTATATTTTATCGAAAAATGGCAGTCCGTTATCATTTTAAGTTAGTGTGTTTCCTCAAACATCATTCCGTGTATACTTCAGGGTGTACATGTTTATGCCACATTTACCACAATAAAACACAAGTTAAACTTACTTTTGCATCGAAATTTGAAAACAATAATATGTTTTGCAACTGGCTAGTGTGTTTATGTTGATAAAAGGGAAAGTAGTGACAGAATTGTTGACAGGATGAAATACAGTAACGGAAAACCTCAGTGTGGAATGCAACCCTGTGTATCCAGTTGTTAAAGTAGTGCTCTTTTCGTCAAGGGTCAAGCCATTATTGTCAACATGTAAAATAAAAATGGTACTGTTGCAACCAGATAACATAACATATTACAACTGGCAGTACTAAAATGACTTTTGAGCATGCGACAATTTTAATCGGTGGTATTTTTTAAACTAAGTCATTGTATTAATGAACTTATTTCCTAGAGCTTTTTCCACATAGACATTTTAATTATTGAATAGTGCAAGCTATAACGGTTGGTGGTCATTTTGATAAAAATAACATGGACCTAAACATGTTATCATTTTTACAGACAGAATTCCGAATATGAGGCAGAATTATTTACATACCGCAGTACTTTAAATAGTGATTGTGCACTGTCAAATTTATTATACGACCATCCAGAGATGGTTTTGTTTTAGTTATTTATGGCAACAATCAAAATTGTATCAATAATCATCTAAAGCAACTGGCGCTTTGAATAAATGTAAGCAACAGCAAAAACAACAAAAACACAGCAACAAAATAACCAAGACAACAATATTAATCATAAACACTTGTTATGAGATTAAGAATGACTTATTAAATTAAGTTCTATTAATGTTACTATTAAGTTCAATGTCGTATTGGTCGTACGCCAGTATAATATTACTGGTGGTGAGAGCTTATTGCAATTTATTAAACATAGCAATATCTCTTCAAACTGCAAAAGAAAATACACGGTAACACATTTCCACAGCATAAAAGGGTCAATACCATATGTGAATTGTTTACATAGCTAGTTAATGTTGTTAGTGTAGTTATCAAACATTCTTAGAAGTCATTGAAGAAAGCGGCTGGTCGATAGTTGTATCGATATTGTATCGACAGTGTTCTCTTTAAAGTCCGTTTTCTTGTTTACAATCAATAATCAGCAACCCTTTCATGCAGTAAGAGGCAATTTAACCTTTAAAACTATAAGTTCTGACGAAAGCCAAATATATTGCTCGATGAGTTTTAATCAATTGCAACTTATCTCCGAAACCTTCAGACCGGGCCTCTAATGCCCAGACAGGAAGTGATATTGATAGGTCAACGGAAGATGCAATTTGTAGACGGATGCTAATCTCAGGCTAGTATCAAATGTTGTTGGTTATTTATTACAGTGTCAACATAGTCGTTAGTCTGATAATTGGTTATATCAAGATTATAGGCAAAAAGAAATAAGCTAAGGAATGTTTTGAAAGTCAATACTTTAAGCGGATAGTTTATTCTATTTTGTGGACACGGCAGAATGATGATTGTTTTTCTTTTAGGACTATTTGAGTTGGTAGCTACACATATAACAACGGGTTTAAAAAGAATAAAGAGAGTTCTATTTTGCATCCTTCATTTACCATCCATATGTCTAAATCTAGAAGGTAAAACTGCTTAATGTATAAATGTTAAAATAAATAATAAATAAATATATATATATATATAAATAAGTTAAAAAATAGCTAACTGTGTAGAGTGGCTTAGATAGGAAATGCATGTGGGTTATGGCAAAGAAGTTAATAGTCTCCACTTTTCACATAGATGTATGACCTGAATAAGCAGCATTTCACGAAAACTTTCCGTGTATCACTAAATTATAAAGTTGTCTGAGAAAGAAAACTGGTCGAAACTGTTGGTTACCACCTTTAGGATGACCGCATTTTGTAAGATATCCACCATTTTTTAAGATGTCCCACATATCTTAATATGTCCGTCATTATTTAAAATATCCGACATTATTAGGATGCCTGCCATTATTTAAGATATCTGACTCTTTTGGATGTTCGTCATTTTTTAGATGGTCGACATTTTTATGCTTGCCTCAGTAGAGTGTGCTACAGTGTGTAAGGTTAAGGACATCACATCCTTTATAGCAACATGGCACAATATAATTTTAAATATTAGTGTGTGTGTTTTTTTCTTTCTTTTAATCTGTTATAAATCCGATTGCCTGGGGTAGTTAATGAAGCTGGTATTTCGACTAATGAGATTCTTTCAAAATTTCAAATAGTGAGGTTTTTTTTCATTTTGCCATGAATAATCAAAATCACCATTATCTAAAATTTCAATAGACTGTATAAGCTGAATGCTACATTACGGATACGAGATCCGTGTTTGACACAATGCAAAGCAACAACTTACATTCAGATCAGTGCAACAAACTCAATAATCTTGTTAAACTGGCATGGAGACATTGTATGCACGAACATTTTTTCTTTTAAACGATTTTAAACGTAAGTGTCTTAATTGTTTATAACTAATGTTGACCTTAAGAGAAACAGTATTTATTTTATGTACTTAAATGCTAACACATAAAATAGGAAACCCTCTGTTGTTTGCAAATTTCTAAGATAAGACATTTTCATAGTTTTGTAAATTGAACGTCATTAGCAGATGAATGTGATGTTCACAGTGCTGCAAACCATTCCTTGAAGCTGTATCACTCAGCACATGGCACCGAATAATTTGCTTAGCGCATTTTCTTCAAACACTGACTGCGCACTGACAAATCCATATGACAACAAACCCGCGTCAATAATAATAATTGTCTGTACGAAATGATAATTATAACTCGAAACTAATGCGTGTCATAAAATATTGTCACCCATGTTAACTCACTTTAATTGAGTATAGCTAAAACAATATATAAATAGCAACACAATAACAATAAGACTAACGAAAATACCAGCCAGCACAAGTACCAATATTAGAACGAAAAGGTAACAGAAGACAGTTTTTATGATTGGTTATTCTGAACTCGCGATGTTCTTTTTGCCTTAAATGGTTTTACCTCAGATAAAAACTACATACTTTTTTGCAGCACTAAGCTTTTAACAATAAAAGCTGTCTCTGGATTGATGAACTTTTGCAACAGAAAGTTGAACTTTTCAACCCAAATAACGCAACAAAGATATCAAATTATCAAAGAAAACTGTATTCTTTTTAACCGTTAAGCAAGCCCTTGTTTAGCGCTTGAACGTAAACATAAAGACCTGTTCGAAAAATGTCAGTTGTTATTGTTAAACTTGACATCAAATGTACTCATTGCAAAGAAAATAATTTCCAAGTGATCATTGACGAAAATCTCTTTATCACTTATGTATTAAGCTGTCAGCTTTAAAGTCTTATTTCAGTGTTTGCAATCAATAATCAAGAGTCGTTTTATATAATTACAGGTCATTTATCTTCCAAAAGACAAATGTGGATTCTGACGAAAGACAAATGTCTTTGTTCACTGGAGTTTGTTTATCAATTGCAACTTATCTCTGCGACATTCAGACCGGGCCTTTAATTCCTAGACAGGAAGGGATATTGGCAGCCCGCAGTTTGTAGACAGATGTTAATCCCAGATTTGTATTAGATGTTTTAGTATTTGTTATGTCTTGCAGTGTCAACAAAGTTTGTTTGTCCGATAATTGGTTTTATTAACCTGCATTCGAAAAGAATGCAGAGGTAATCTATGTACTATTGTGATAATTTAATATTCCGGACAATTAAAAGTAGAACAATGCAAGAATAAAAGTTACTTGATCTTGATTTTTATGAGGCTAGTTATGATCTTTAGCCACAGCACGCACTATACAGCTGGACCAGTTTACCTCTACAATAACATGCACTTTTTGAAATATTATATAATATATATATAATATATTATTACCTTATCTAGTGAAACAATACACACTTGAACAGTGATTGCTGACAAAACGAACAAGCAGATAGATGGAAAATAATTCCTTCAGATTTCATTTTTGTTGCACTATTCATCTTAAAGGTAAAATCTTTTCGTGGTAAAATGTATTTCCACTTCACAAGGGACAACACCAATACTTAATGCATTCTATTTACATTTAGCCTGGTATATATCTTACTAATATATGTGTAGAATACCGGAGCAAGTATAATTCAAGAAACGAATGCCATATATCTAACCTAAAACATCATTCATACTCGAGTTTACTTGTCCTTTTGGCCCATTTCAAGAAAGACGACTTCTCTCACCTTTTATTGTATGTTTAGAATGACGAAAAAATAAAAAGAACTGTGTTAATTTCCGGTTGAAAATGGTCTAAAAGTGAAACTGTTAATTTTACTTATGCTTATTTGAATTATTGTTATTTGAAGAGTATTTTATTTATTTTAAATAAAAACGCACTTTAATTTCTTGTCCTTTGTTTTAGCAATCATTTAATGTTTATTACAAACTGTTAGAAACCGGAGACGCTTTAACCAAGTTAAAAATGCATTCTTATTTATAGAATCTTATGTTCACCTTAAATTTTACTATAAGTTAAACTGTTTAATGTGAGTTTTTTGAGAACAGCACATATCTAATCATGTGACACCATGGTACTACTGGGTAGCCTGTAAACGTAAAGGCAGATGATGGGGGGAAATGTCTTGGAATGCACATTTCAACAGTCATAGTTTAAACCGTTCAGCATCAAACTTACACAGATTATTTCTGTGACTCTAGAATATATCCATGGCAACAGAATGTATATAATTGACCTCAGATTGTGTATGGAATACAGTATTAGATAAAAGAATAGACTTTCTAAAAACATTTGTAGGTTCCTCCTTCGACAGTTCAGGACGTACTGGTTCCGCGTACACGGGTAAATTGTACTGACTTAGATAAGAAGGATGCTACAGAAATGTGTACATTTTATTAATATTTATTTGACAATTTAATTTAAATAATAATATTAAACAAATATATAATCATTGACAAATAAAATGTGACAATATCAACCTACAATGATGTATGATTACAAAATTGGAACCTGTCACCAACACATCCTGATAAATGTATTGCCGCAATGCGTCTTATTCACTACGACGTCAATCAATACTTAACTATATAAAAACATGTGTACCTATTTTCACAAACTTCTCTCTGGTAAGTTCTTCTATTGACTCAACCAGCTACTAATACATCACAACTTAAAAATATATCGTCATTTTAGCATTATCAGCCAGCTCCCAAGCAACTAATTTCCAGTTTTGAAAACAGCCCCCTTTCTGCTTGACGCCGTTATAAATAGGACACTCTACGTGTTTCTCGTCATCCCAAACTTATATACGTTCATAAAAGATCCTTTTCGGCTAATAGAAGACTTAAGCAAAGCTACCTGTATCAGTCATTGCTTTATCATAATAAGTCTACACGTGTGTAGCAACATTAATATTTTTTATACACGCATTTATATTTTCTTATTTTTATTGATATAACCAAATAATTCCACTAGATAAATCATAAGCTAAGAATAGTTATATAAGAGATGGAGTAAACTGTCAACAATATCTGAGACACCGCTCGAAGCAGCCATCTGCCAAGTGTGTGGTCATATTTCACATACAACACTTTAGGTCACTCCGAAATCTGAGATGTCTGCAATCATTGATAATGTTCAATAATTACATGTTTGTGTCAATATGAAGTGCTCTCTTCAACTGCTTAAGTTAAAAATCTATATCACACAGCAGCACAAATATAAGTTAACAAATTGACTTTAAAATGCAATTCAACATATCACATAGTGTTTGTTTATAAATAGAGATTGCAGTTAACTCTATTTTTTCAGCAAAAACTTTATTTTATTTCAGCATAATCCCATGTTCAAATAACTGAACGCTAAATGACCGGACGACTTACCCAACAAAGAAACGAACGAACGAACAAATAAACAAACAAACAAACAAACAATCTATGTTTTCTCCCAAGACAAAATAAGTCTACCTAATTTAATGTTGTCGGCTTAATTTTGAAATAACCGTAGTGAATTTGCAACAAAACGCCACTACAAATATTTACTTAGAAAAAAACGAAATATTTGTTTGTTGTAATAAGGTTTCATAAGACTTAAAAATAAATATGAATTTACGTTCCTTTTGAGCCAAATATATCGTTGATAGTCATAAAACACACTATCTAAAACGGGGTGACCAACAAGGCATGTTTTATATATATTATTTAATGAGGGGTAATCAAAAAGTGTGATTTTATGGATATAATATTTTCTTACAGTTAATGGTAACCAATAATATTCTATTTTCACGTTTAATTCACTTAATTAAGAATAAATATATGAAAAATATATCATGCCAGAAAAGAGTGGCGACTGATTAATCATAAATCATTATTTGGTTTCGAATATTTACGAATTTTGAGTTATTGCATCAGATTCTCAAATGCTGTAACTGTTTTAGTATCGGCTTATTAATTTACTTGAAGTACAAAGCACTTCATGCTTTGAAGATCTATCTATGATACAATAAATGAATAATTAAAGAAAAAAGACACGGCTAATAAAAGCGTGTGTATCTATGCACATGCATATCAAGCTCTCAATTATATAAATGATGTACATGCATGACGCGTAAATGCTGAGAAGTACTTTCAAACATACATCACGTTCCGCTATTTACGATGTCCTTAAAAATATGTAGGCTGTTAGGGTATAAACCACTATAACTGTGTTAATTCATGATGCATTTTTCATAAACTGTTCCCCAATTCACGACGTCATCAAGCAATGCCATTTTAGTGATAGTAACATAAATATATTGTGGCTTTTGCAGTAATATTAAAGCAGCTGCCATTTATGCCATTTAAGAACAACACTACGTAATGTTGGATCAGATGGGTGAACAAACAAATAAAGAATCGGTAATAACGACTTATCAAACATCACCTTAAAACGACTATTGCATTATCGGATTCTTGCTTAAACGTTAAACACACATAAATCAAATTAATTACACTGAAATTGCCAAGATAAAAAAACAACACATATATTTTTCTTGGCAAAGATTCCACTATCAGATATTGCTTTCCTCGTTATAAGAGTGCCTTGCAGGAAATTAGAAATAAGTTAATTACACAATTATATGTGTTTCTGGACAATGACCAAGCCCTTACAAATGAATGTACATGATTACCTCGTTATAATTATTTGCAATGATATGTACATGTTCTTGTAATTAATCGCAATGTATATTGACATTGACCTGTTTATATGAGTATAAATAACGTTCGTGCTAAATTAACTTTACAAAAACAGTAGCAAACGTGGAGATCTTTTTTAAGAAGGCAAAACTCTTTTTTAAAAAGACAAATGTATGTTTTATTTTCTACATTGATAATTTTAACGAGGTCGTCATATTTACAATCATACATGTAAATGTACAATACAAAGTCGACTTCGCCCAGTCAATGTATACTTTTAAATAACATAAAATACTCATGCATATATCTGTGATAAGCTTTACATAGAAATGGTAACGTCGTAATATGAACAGCTGTAACGATATGTTTTGACACACGTTAGCAAATTGAGTATGTAACCCAAAACTAAGACGCTAATGCACAACGAATATAACGTGCGTAGACGATTGATTTTACGCAAAGTGTTCAGTCTGGTTGAACCCAAAGCTTGCAGCATTTGTAACATGTAATAACCAATAGTAAGTTCTTTGTAAATTTCTCAGAAGAGTTATTGCTAAACAATCAGAGACAAGTACTATGCTTTATGATCTCCGTTCAACGGTTATGAGCGGTCAGACTCAGCACTATTTGCCCAGTCCTAACCAAGTGAAAAAGAGAATTAATTGATGCATTGAGTTTTCTTGAAATCATGACATGTTACAAACTAATGATTCTTAGTATCTATTTATGATGATACAATATGTGTTTCTAAAGTAAAACAGACAGTTTGTATGTTTCTTATTTTATAAAAAGAAGAAATAATATATACTGCCAAAATAGAATGAAGAATCGTAAAACAGTAGTTGGAAGCGAAAATGCTTATGGCTGAAAATAATTTTTTTAATGAAAATACTGATCTCTATAAACCTTTAAAAGAAAAACTATATTTTGTTTGCAAATGAAATACAGATCCTTGCATCTTTGCTTCCATTTGTATTATTATTATCATTTAGGGCATAATACATTATTGCAGAACGAAAATTGCAGAACATCACACACCAGTCAGTTGTAAAAGTGTCGAGACGTTATGCAAATATAGCAATCTCAACAGTTACCGCCTTGGAACGGTCAGCCGGCTAACAGAATGGTGCTTAAACTGGTTTTAACGAGCAAGAGCTCTGCTTTAGAGAAAAAATGAAATAAATCAACGTCTATGCAAATGAGCAGCTTTTTAGAATAAAGTAAACAAGAAACGATAATTGGCTTGGGTATATTAACATTTTAATTTTATCACATAACCTTCCTTCCGAGCGTGAGGTAACACTCATGCGTTATGTTTGGTAACACACTAGTTAGTTATCGTAGTGTGACGTCATTAAGTATGTTTAGTTCATATGCCTTTCCTGATCACTTTGTTGTCGCTGTTTTATGCATTTTGTTTGCCAAATTCATTTTAATTAATAATACAATAATACTTTAGTCATGTCATAAACGATTATGTTTCCTTTTTATGGAAAATGATGGAGTAAAGAGTGGAACTATTTTTGTGAGGATTCTCCCAAACCGAATTACACATGTCAAGGCCAACTGATCATACTATAAAAAGGTGATGTATTGTAAACAAAAACAGCTGATGTTTTGGTTATGTGATAAATAGAATCTAATATTTGTGTTCATTAGACACTGGAAATATTAAACTCTTTGTCGAAAATGATACGATACGTTTCGCATCATTTCATCCAACTTGTTTAATATTTTCAGTATCTAATGAACACTCATATCAGATCCTCTGTATATCCTTTAGCGTAACACAAAACAAGCATATAGCTTTATGTGTTATGTTTACCTAATGTTATATTTTCTTTTCACATGATACTCTTTCTTTGAACACTTTTCGTAGCAATGATATGACAAAACTTGTTGCTTTCTTATTTCTTAAAATAGATAAGTATTCGCGTTAGAATTTTATATATACTTACCAAGAGTTTGTATCGACTTTGCTCCCGAAAGAAACTATAAATTAGGAAGGGGTCAGGAGTAACTTTATAACTTTAACCTTTTGACTGTTTTGTAAACTATCTATGTTTGAGTTTGATATTTTCATGAAAATACTATAAATAAAGAGACATAACGACGAGTAAATTAATTAATTTTATTCTGAACTTTTAAGGATCCTGTTATACATACAACGGATTGGTGCTGGACAAAGAACGTGTGCAAACAATCGTGGTTTAGATTTGTCTCGTGTGATTATATTTTTCATTCTATATTAACCTTGTATTTTCTTTTTTTTCCAGACTGTTTTATAGTTTAATCCGCAGAACAAATAGTTCCAAAAGCCTTCATCAAAGATTACGAACAAACGACGCCAGAACGACACTTCAAATATTGCCTTACAGTTTTCAAATATGGTAGGATGTAGATCCAACGAAATTGAAATATATACAACGGCTACATAAACAGCGTTTACATAAACGCCACAATTCTTAGGAAGTTTATTATATTCTATTATTATCATATAGTTCGGACGTGAAGAATCGTTTTGCATAACAGTTTGTCAGTACGTGAAATAATACCTTTAAAATGATTACCCTGTTCCCTTACTATATAAACTAAACTTTGATACAGTTGTTGGTTTAAATGTGAGTACATTGTTACATTTGGATGGCTCTAAGTAAAAGAAAATTATCAATTCCTTAACAATTGAAAGTATATATAACACGGAAGAAAAATGGCACATTGTGTTATTAAGTCGGATGTGAAATTACATTGGTTTTATGAGGCATAAGCATAAAACCATGAATAAAGATGTGTTATGATATAAAATAAGAAAAAAGGTCAGGGTTAACTATACTTTCTTAAATGTCTGAATTTACATAATATTAAGTTCGCCTGGCCCATAAACTATTAACAAAGGAAGAAGCAGACGACATATACAGATTGATGTTTGACTTCAAGCTGCTTGATTTGGCTGGATTGAGTTCAGTTAATTAAACATTGGTTTTATGCTAAATAGACAATATTGCATGACTTAGTATGATGTTGGGATTTAACTATTTTATTATTGTTATAAATCTGATATTTTAAATAAAGACGTAATATTATGGACATAAAGGGTTATATCTATTACCTCCTAGTGCATTCTAGTGCATCATTGAAAGCAATGAAAAGTAAACGCCTATTTACACGTATTTATAATAGATTAAACGAGCAATTTAATAAGGAAAGCCTTAAATAGCATTTAAACATATGCAACATACAGCATTACTGCTTTGTATTTTTACCGAAAGTTGCACTGTTCAAATCATCGCACAGTTACTGCGTCACTTAATATTAGCATTTTAATCGTATGAACGATCTTTAACGTATTTATAGGACATATATTGTTTTCTTTATATAGAACAAATCATGTTTACCAAATAGTTATTGCAATCACCTTAACACAAGAAACATATAAACTTTAATGACGTTTAGTGGTCAGTAACTAAGATATAATTGTTTTAGCAAATTGACGTCTTTAGTTGATAAATGTGCTGTTGACATGTTGCCAAGTATTCTTAAGGCAAATTCCCTCAGCTGGAGACGCACAATAATTTGCTTTGCGCAATTATTATGAACACTGACTGCGTATTGACAAATAATAGAAAATAATTTTGTATGAAATAAAAATGACAAGTGTAATCTAATGTGAGTAGAATATGGTGTCAAATAAATCAACAGATGAAATTAACTAAACAAAATGTAAATCAACAACATTAAGCAATATTGTTTTCGCATTTGTATGTGTTGCTTTTTACTCGAAGACTTATAAGTCTGTAAAAGTTTCTACGTGGATTTGCCGATGATTAGAGAAATCACTAGAGTAAACGCATACCAACATTTGTTATTCAATATTTACGTTCCTTTTAAATAATAATTTCCGTATTTGCAATCCATACTAGGTTATCCAAAAATACGATACATAGATCACGTGCCTTCTTAAAGAAGTAGCAATGAGGAAAACCTTTGGCATTTGCACATTGGATTCACCTAACCGAATGGAACTTTTATCCGAGACATTCAGACCTAGTCTCTAAGTGCTATACACAGCTTACTTGAAAATGCGACGTGTTGACGCATACCAATCTCAGGCTGGAATCAAATGTTGTTGTGTTTGTTATTTCTTGCAGTCTCAACATAGATGTTTGTCTGATAATATTAAATATATTAAATTAACATGTTTAAAAAAAATACAAAGCGTATCTTTGTGACTTTTTATATAAATCTCTGGTGGACAATTAAAGAACAATGAAACAATGTGCATGGTCTTTAGAACGGATTATCTAGTTTGGGGTAAAGCAAATGATATTTTGCATCCTTGGCACCCTTATTTCTAAAGCAAGAAAATATGTGCTTAAAGTTCAAAATTAAACAGAATATCTATAAGAAAAAACAAGTACTTTTTTTAATATAGAATCCTTATGACCCTGAAATTGACATGGATCTAAAATAAGCCATGAAACACAGTAAAATTAAAAACAAATACAACCGAAAAGTTCAGAATTCATCCCTTGACATATATATTACGTTAGTATTTTAATTTCAAACGTCTCCTTGTCCAAATTAAAACACAAAGCCAATAACCTTAAATTTTCCCAAACAATAATAAGTAGTGCACCTATTTTCCTGAAGTTTTATTACAATCACTCATAGTAATCGAAAATGCACAAACTTTTATATTAAATTTCACAATCTAAATTTGACAGTAGACCTTTGCATACATAAAACGTAAGGACATTACTAAAGTTTATATACTTAATGACGTTATTTTTACAAAACATATGCACTTATTAAACTACATATTTATATTATTTCTGGTTCACCTATTCAGCAACTTAGATAATATTGTACACTACACGACTTATTATTACATTATTTTTACATGTCAACACTCTTTGAATAATATTATTAAATGACCACGGAACTACTTAAACATTTATTTTTTTAAAATAAATCTGGTATTTTATCCTATTATGAAATGGACATTTCAATAATTTATCTGGCTGCTTTAATTGTTGTAAAAAGAAAAGCTGTGTTATCAAAATTTTCTTTAAGACTATATTTTAAATTGTTCATTAGTCCAGAGAAATATTTGCCACAGACTGGCAAGTAATAGAAGTAAAAACGTGCAATGGACTCCATACCATATTTTTCAGTTTCTATTATTTAAATGCAAAGTACCTTCTTTTGTTCGTGCATTTTTGGCAATGTCCTATTATCAATTTACGTTACCCGAATAATAAGCGATATATTGGTTCGCTGATGATATATATATAATTGAAAGTTTTACCATTTAGTGTTATTTTGCTATATGGAAAGACATTTATATAACGAACTATATTTAACCAGATCTTATTTTGTTGTTGCAAATTTTGCTTTTATCCAAGACGATGTCTTTATAAGTGTAGAATGTTAAAAGAGACGCTGATTTATTATACCCATTTTGCAGGTTCAAATGAACGGATTGTAAGAGCGTGATTCCGAAGATAATTTTTGATATGCATTAACAATTATTTTTACATACATGTATTTACTTTTTCAGTACATTTCTTTCGTGTTAGTATATATTTATATATATATATATATATATATATGTTCATAACAAATAATGTATATTCTAAGCTTGAAGCAGCAGTAGGTTTTTACATGAGGTATTTGATCATGTTTATAACATACGTGTATGCTCTGTTGATGCTGCGCAATCCTTTTAAGGAGACGACACGTTTCTGCTAGTCGCCATGTGAAATGGCGAACCCCTGTTAAGATTGAAGGAAGTATGCCATGTGGCGACAAACTGTTGTCCCGGATGCGTTCCAATAAAAACGAAGCAGGGCCATTTGTATGGAAATAGAAATAATGAAATAATGATCTTACACCACAGGCTCCTCCGTCTGCCAGTAAAAGCCTAAAATTAAGGCAGCATGCAATTACGGGGATTTTACAGCACTGTTTATACACACATTGGCCTGCGAAAAGTAACAATCTTAAACGGAAAATTTACAAAATATTACAGCACATCGGCAGTTACTGACGCAAGCCTGTGTCAAAACGTGTCCATAAATATATTTTTTTCAGAATGTGGAATGTTGGATGATGTTCATTTATAGAAAAAGAACACGTATTGGAAGAATCTTTCAAAGCAACGTGTAGTTTTAATAATATGGATTTTTTTTTTGTGAGCAATAATAAGAATCATTCTCAATGACGTCTTATTAAAACATATGTTAATATGTCATATTCTATAACTGTTTAATGTTAAATTTCATATTCACTTTATAATAATGCTCATTTGATATTGCATGCAAAAGGGTTGATAAATTAGATGCTGTAATGACTAATTAATTGCAGTATTTGACAAGAAAAAATATTTTAACACAACATATTGTTCGAGCTTACTTTACTTTTTGTTTTTCCATAAAAAAGTAAATATGATACAATAAATATTTGCATGAAAAGAAAACAAAGGACAACACTATGAGTAAGAAGAATATAATTATATACTATACCACCCTTCATTAACGAGATATAATTAAAAATATTCAATGTAAGAAAATTAATCAAAAGCATTCTTCGAATATAACTGGTCAGTAAAATTGTAAGCAGTATGAAGTTTACAAAAAATGTTAAGTGTCATGTTATATAAGCTCCTTTATGTTTGTAATAACGTTTGAGTGATTAAAGACGATGAAGATGATTATAATTAAGACAATTTCATTTTTCCATTCTTCTTAAATTAATTTTAATACTTTGGGAGATGAAATATATAGTTTGTGTCACGTTAATCCTTTTTGGAAATAAATAAAGCCGCATGAGACAATCAAGTGTCGGCGTCCCTTTGTACAAGAGCCAGTGTTAATATTTGAAACAGTCTATACTGTCGCATTGATTGAGGGGACATGTTGTATTGTTATAATGTTGACAATCGTGAAAAATTTTAAAAAGCGACTAGTCTTAAGATATAAAATAGCAACTGAAAATGAATATATTACATGCTTAAATATTGTTGATGACTTCAAGGCTCGGTTAGAGTATGTCCTTTCTAAGAAAAGCACGCATATGTCAAGTAAATCTGGCATTGCCACAAAAATAAAATACGATAAAATGTTGTAAAAGATTCCATGAAGATCTTTGGACTTCCTCATTCTTAGAGTGTCGTAGAACAGATTTAAATATAAACTCTTTACATAAGCATCCCATGTTAAGTATGATTGACTGTTACCAAGCAAAAACAAGTCACTATATTTCAATTAAAACGGATTATCATTTTAAGAACATATTGTACTGTTTATATGTTTTCAGTTACAACGTGTTTATTGATAAGTGGACTAAATATTTAGATTCAGCTTTTACCTAACGTTAAAATGCATTCGCTTGAGGAATTAGATGAGGTTATCTAATTGGAAACAAGCAGAGCTTTTTTCAAATAACAAATATCATATACAATATACCAAAAATAATACCATATCATAAACAATGATAAACCGCAATCTTATCATCATATTTACACACAAACAACCAACAGAGCCATGTAAACACAGTGTCTGAATTTCCTGTTTCCATAATAACATAACATTCGCATAAACATAGTAACTGCTGTCCAGAGAATGGAATGTTGTTATATAAACTGATAAAAGGATTTCCTGAGAATATGATGTTTTGACAAACGTGGCAATTGAATTTGTAACCAAAGACAAAGACACTAATACAACAAGAATATTACGTCCGGAGACGATTGATTTTTCTCAATCTGCCCTAACCCTTAATCTGCCGTATCTTTAATATCCCCTAACAAATACATCGTACATATGTTACTCTTTGGTAACAATGATGTTGGCACTCGGTATTACGTTTATTCATCCTTCTTCACGAGAAAGATGCATGTAACTGCTTGATGGGTTAAGTCCATAGCAAGGACTACCTTCTTGTATCAGTGTTGGAAGGTAATGACCTTAGCATGTGAAAACGTGCCAATTTCCTTTTTTTTGACACAAAGTTTCATTTTATTACATATATTCACTAAACAATGAGTAAATAACCCGGATTTTAATAATTATAAAAATATAAGCCTATAATCTCAAATGGTCATAGGCTGCTTTTAGATTACCTATCAAATAATTCGTCTGCATCGAAGATGGCGCCAGAATAATATCCAAAAACGTTTCTAAATGTGGTCAGATAAAATGATAAACGAAGTGACTTTACTATGAATATGAATACGGTTTTACCGTCATTTTCGTGCCGTAGTGCAAGGTGCTGTATTGGTAAAGCTTAAAAACTATCGCTTTGTATTTTAGAATAAGAAAACTATAGTAATACAATATGGTAGTTAGTACATTGAACGAATACGAGCTGTTATATTTGGTTCGGACTGATTTTAACCGAATGAGAGTTCACGAAGCACTTGCTTTCAGAGAGATCCAAACTGTCAAAATACATGAGAACCAATACACCAGCCCCTATTATTTCACTAAACAATTAATCGTTTTATTGCATGTTTTAGTATAAAAGGTTTATGTTCATTATTTTTAGTCAATGGGGAAAGTAAACAATTAAAATACAATTGTTACAAACGTTCTTTGTTTCGAACATAAGATGTGCCATACTATTGCTTTTGCAGGGCGGACATTCCTGTAGTAATTTAGCTGAAATCACATTTTAAATCTGTAAATGAGACTCCTTTTCGTATCCAGGCGCATTGTAGGAGAGCTTAATGTCACGTGTTTGTTTCATTACGTCCACGTGCATATTTTGTCGAACAATGACGTCATTTTTATTAAATATTTATATACTATGAACATGATATCTTGTATATTTGCGGATATGTTTGTTATGTTTTTTTCACAATTGTACAATCTACAAAAGAACAATACACTATACAAAACTCTGTATTAGATCGTTAGGTACGTGTCGTATACGTCACAGAAATATCGTAAGCACATAATAAATTGTCATCGTGCTTCATATTTCAAATCAAAACATCGCACAGACATATTGGATTTAGACAACTAAATTTTAAAGCACGTTTTACCACCTTAGAATAACAGAAAGAACAGAAACGTTTATAAAATATGACGTAAATTACTAAACACAGTAAAGAATTTTACAAGTGATCAACTCAGTGATCAACGCAGACACAAAATAACAAATTGCATAAATTATAGCACACACTTCCTTACAAGAGTTCAAGCCAGCGGATCTCGGCTACTGCGACGGTGTACTAAACAAGCGATCAGCTACTTCGCTTTCTTGTTTACTTTTCTTAAACAATCTAGAAAGACTCATTTTAATCAAAATGCATCTTTGGTTTAAACATTACTTCTGAGTAATTGTAAACATGTACATATGTTATTAAAAACAATTTCAAGCACACGTGCACTAATTAGTTTTACTATGATTTATGTCTGAAGCCGAAACAAGGTGATTTCCGTCTTGTAATAAAATGAAAACGAGAACGGTTTGAGATCGACTTCTCGACAACAATTTCGTATTTGACTGTCAGTTGTGTATTTTAACAGCCTATCAACTATTAACAAAATACAGAATGTCTTAATACATGACACAAACTTATTGCAAGTATTCTGGACACTTACTGTGCAGACATATGCCGATCAGATGAACAAGAGATAACAATGTTGTTTGCACGAAACATTATTGTCAAATGTCAGAATCAGTTTAAGGTTGTCAAAAGTGGGTATCAATAAATCAAATGTCGTAATGAAGTTAGGTTACAATAAGAAGCAACAGAAAGCAACAAATATAATTATAATATTAAACATTTCTGATTGAAACTACATTGACTATTTTTTATACTGGGTTATTAAGTTCCCCAATCTCACTTTACCGTCTATAAACCAGAATGGTTTTCCCCGATTGCTGTTTTTATAACAGCCAAACTGAGAGCGCATTGCATGACGCTTTCGGTAAGGGTCGCAAAATCGCCGCTATCGATGATGTAGATAAGTTTGTTCAACAACTGCTGGTTTGTTAACTTTCGACCTGAAGATGTTGAAACAAATGGGATACCGCATACAACGCACCTGTCTTCAGTGACACAAGTCTTGCATGTACATGTAGTGTCCACGTTTACATTTCTTTGTAAATGGACGCAGTCCTTGAAACGATACATTCGGAACGCTTCAGATTATCATTTACTTTTGCGATTTTGTAGGCGACAATCTGATTGGTTGGTAAAGTTTTATTAACTCGTCGGCAGATCCTGATAGCGCGGCGGTTGTCAGGATATGCTATTAATCAAATTGTTAAGTTAACTTTTCAGAACAGAATTCGATTTATGAAGTGAGGACTATATGTAATCAAAGTAAAAGCAGCACTGTGTCTCATTCACATGAACACAGTCTCGTAAAGAATAAGATAGTGCCAGTTGAACAGTACTTTTGCCAAACAAAACAAAACATTATAGTCATAAATGAATCAAAGCTGATTATATCTTTTTAAAAAGCGTACTTAGACCCTGTAACACATCGACACAACTTAACAGGCCTACATCCATGTGTCGATTGTTTACATTGACTGATAATGCATTCGTTGTCATTGTCAATGATGTTGTCATTGTCAATGATTGTTCTGTAATCACTTCACGGCAACGGCATATCACAATAATATCGAGTTGTTCTGCTATAAGCCGGTTTGCCGTGTTTTCAATCAATATTAAAAGACTCTTTAATCTAATAAGAGGCCATTCATTTATCTTCTTGAAGACACATACGGGTCCTGATGAAAGACAAATGCCTTTTTTCACTCGATTTTGCTAACCAATCGCAACATACATGTATCGCAGAGATATTCAGACCGTGCGTCTAAATCCAAACCAGGCATTAGTATTGGCATCTCAGCAGAAGATGCATTTTGTAGATGGGTGCTTATATCGGGCTGCCATATAACTCTCATCAAAATGCATGTTCTTTTGAAATAAATAGATTAAGAGGAATAAAATTATGTCGAATGATATGTCACACATTATTTTTGACTACATGCCAGTTGAAGTCGGATTACATTCAATTTTCTGTTTGCAAAAGTGCTCATATTTCCTGGCTCTTTGTTATAATTCTGAAAAGGTAAACTAATAACAATTAGGTTACATAGTCATCCTATATAAAGTATCCGACCAATAACCAAGCCAAAACAAGATACCTTTTATCATTTTAACTAATAACCATTGAAGTACATGTAATAAAATGAACTAATAATTAAAATCGTTGAAAGATGTTACATGTATCTGTAATTGGCAATGAATAATATATTTAGATGAGGTTTTGAAGGTACCACACTGAAACAACCAGCGCCATACAGGCTATTTTAAGAACTAAAATTTGTAACATCTTAAACTGAGTTATAATACAATAATACACATATGTTCAAATATACAAAATGATAAATCAAATCCCAAAGTTCAAGCAAAATTTGTAACATCTTAAACTGAATTATAATACACATATGTTCAAATATACACAATGATAAATCAAATCCCAAAGTTCGCGGTTTGCCTTGCACTTACAAGCAAAAGTCTGTAATCAAAGGTACTTAGTTCCTAGTTATCCGACCGCAGTTTCATGCATAAATTCCGGAGAAAGTTGTTTCTGTTTCATTGTTTTTATCGCACAAAGACTATGTCTGTTATATAAGCCAATGCATTTGTCTGGGTAGAACCACCGGCGCGCTGCATGTAAGCTGGACAACTCCAACACATTCAAGTTTTCGCTCCGATGGAGCCTCTTACCCTGAGGTCTGAGGAGTTACAAGTCAGCAACTCTAATCAAACGGCCCACGTCGCACATTTATAAAAGTAAAAAACCTTGTTTATACTTACGTAAATAAAAACTGAAGTTTATATAGTTGTTTTATATAATCTGTATATCACTTTAATAATATATTCATACTGACTGAGGTGGTAGAGCGTCGGTTTGCGGATCGGGAGGTCGTAGGTTCAAACCCCGGCCGGGTCAAACCAAAGACTTTAAAGTTGGTAGTAGTTGCTTCCCTCCTAACGCTCGGGGCTAAGGGGACAGCATTACGCCTGACTCGCCGATGTCAGTACATGAATAATGGACCGGCCGGGTTCAGTCCCTGTCCACCTCATAAGTGCCCCTGTGCTATAATGATAGAAATGTCGCTGCACAGTATCGGCAAAAATGCCGGCTAATCCCCTCCTTGTTTATATTGATGTCATAAAGTAGGATATCATACCGTATATACAAGTTTTATACAAATGTGATATGCATTTATCTATGATATGGCCAACCTTTTACCCGTATTATTTCGTTCTCTTGGGGCTTTAGCGTTTGTTTTTGGACAAATAATAAATTGTATGTGGGTGTGTTGGTAATAACAACATGATATAAATACTATATTATCTCTCTTTTAGAAAAAGTAATATTTAAGATGTTTGATAGTAGACTTTCATGTAATCGTAAATGTTTCATAGTCGTTGAGAAGGTCTGAAAAATACAATGTCACTTTGAATGACTATGTGCTGCCATAAACATGTTAAGGGTTAAACTTGGTTTTCTGACCGTGTTCACGTTTTATTGTCTGCGCCTGGTAATAAATTATCGGAAACGAAAGAAGCAGACGTCAGATACAGACCGATATTGTTGATTCACTGCAACATGCTACAGCTGGCTGTATTGGGTTTAGTTTGAAACTTTTATTCAAAATAAGACAAAAAAACATTTTTAAATTATAATTCAATAAATAAGCGCCGTAGACACAATAGATTAAATTTTAATTAACATTAAAATTGCACAAAAGGATAACAAAACGTGATAAAACATATTAAAGACAATAACTACTTTATGTTGTTATTTTTGTTGTTGTTTATAAATACATTGTACGAGGCTATGCCTATTAAATTGTTTACGGTAATTTAGGTTTGAAGCAAGTAAAATATGATACAATACTTTCCGTACATAAGTCTTGAATTATGAACACTAGAACTGTTAATTTCTTAATGTTAACATTTGCACATCTCGAAATACATCATTAAATAAATATTGTTTACATGCTACAAAGTATCCTTCAGTAAATAACGTAGAATAGTTTGATTTAGGCAATTGTTTTGAACACTGTCTCCGCATTAACACATCTATCTATCTATCTATCTATATCTATCTATCTTTCTCTATCTATCTCTATCTATCTATCTATCTATCTATCTATCTATCTATCTATCTATCTATCTATCTATCTATCTATCTATCTATCTATCTATCTATCTATCTATCTATCTATCTCTCTATATATATATCTATATATCTCTCTATATATATATATTTTGAAAAGGAAATTTCACGACCCGACACATAAGTTTAATGCAAGGGAAATGTTTTGAGTTGTAAGTGGTATCGAACTAGGTAAACACGGCATGACATGACATGTATAGGCAGCATTATGTCTACAACCGAGCTCAATCTCTGGGTAGCTGATCAATTGTTAGTCGAAAATGAACTCTCAAACTAAAGCAAAACATAAACCACAACTATCAAACAAAACAATATCTAAATGAACTACATACTAATTCCCTATATCACGTGCCAATTTGTTCACATTGACATTTAATGCGCTGGATAAATTTGTAAATCCTTTCTGGGTAATCATCTATGAAGATTATTGCTATAATATTGAGTTGTTCTCTTTTTAAGTCTGTACTGTTACTGCTAGAAAAAAAATCATGAACCACGGATGTTTCTTAAAGAAAAATATGATCCACGCAAAAGATAATTGTCTTTATTCACTGACTTTTGTTTATCAAATGCAAGTTGTCTCCAAGACACATAGACCAGTCTCTAACTGGACTAGAAGTGATATTGACAGCTCAAGGCAACACATTTGTGCGAACTGGTGCTAACGTAAGGCCAATATCAAATGTTGTTATGTTTGTTTTATCGCAGTGTTAACAGTATCGTTTGATAATTTTTATATCAACACATGTTAGAGCAAATGTCCGGAAAGTCTGCTAAAACGTTTATGATATTTCTAAAAGGAAAATAACATAAAGACAATTAAATGCAGCTCACAGACATAAATATCATAATCACATTGTTTCTTGCCTTTTGGCAATATACAACATAAGTAAGTTATTTTCCCAGTGGATGCTTTCTCCAATGAGTTACTCGTCCAACTATTTGATATAACATTTAGAAACATATTGTAAATTGTAATCTGGTTCTCAACCCTTTCATCTCAATCAATTAAAGATAAAGCATGATAATTACAAAGCCTAAAATGTCTGAAACGAAACGCTTCACCTTATAATTACTAGAAACGGCATGGTAACACATTAACGCGGACATTAAAACCCCATGCCAAAGGCCACTTGTTTACTTTGGCATTACATGGCCTCAGTGTATTTGTTAATCATTTAAGAAAACCCGCCTATCGCTATTAATATCAAGTTGTTCTCTTTTAAGTCCGTTTTTCTTGTTTGCAATCAATAATCAGAAACCCTTTAATGTAATAAGTGGTAATTTATCACCCCAAAGACAGTTGTGGGTCCTGGTGAAAGACCAATGTCTTTATTCACTGGATTCCCTTAATCAATTGCAACTTATCTCGAAGACATTCAGACCGGGCTACTAATTCCAACACAGGAAGTGATTTTGACAGCTCAACGGAAGATGCATTTTGTAGACGGGATGCTAATCTAAGGCTTGTATCAAATATGGTTGAATAATTTGTTATTTGCAGTATGAACACAGTAATATGTCTGAGTGTTGGTTATGTTGTTGAACAGAATAGGTATCAAATTAGTATATATCAGTTTTTTTACTGCAACAAAAAACGAGAGGGAAAACATTTTCATTAGCATTAAGCATAAATGACATGCATTGGTATTTTTTATGTTGATGCTGCTGCTGCTAATGATGATAATGATGACAGCGAAGATGATGATTCGTTAGTTAAGGGTCGATCCTTCATGTCAACTACGCAATCGGTGTTGGGCCAAAAGTGTTTTACATAGCATGATATTTTTAAGCGGACTACACAGTGCGGTAGACCGAAAGCACTTTGGGGTCCGACACCAAAGTGCCTTACGCTCTATGGGTGCCTACCCTATCATGTGCTTGGCTCAAATTACTTCATGTGTACATTTGTTGGTAAATAACGAACGGTCCCTTAATTGATCGTACATTTGATGATACTGTGTTAATGTTTTAGGTGTTAAATGGAATAAGCCATGAGAAAACCACCCTTTTAATGCATGTAGTAAAACATATAATTTACATCAAAACCGTATTGTGTGTAAATGTGTAGTTTGTGGGAAAAGGTTTCAATAAATCCTTTGCTAAACCAGTTATTAATAACATCATTTGGTATTGGAAGACTTCATAGATTACATTCCAAGACCCGGTTAGTGAGATATGAGACGCGTTGTGGACCCAAGATATCATAACTCTGGTTTGATTCGACGTCTGACAGATGGAATCTATCAAACGATTACATAACACAGACTTGCCGCTTCTGCTTTCTTTAAACGTTTGCAATCAATCTTGTCCAAACAAAGCAACCACATAAATGAATATATTATTTCTCTGGCAAAGAATCTGGTTTACATATTTCATGTTTCTCTTTGTATTTATATTTCTTCTTTTTTTGCCTTTTCTGAAATATTTTACACTCGGAAAAGGTTTGTCAGCTTCAGACAGAACTAAAAACATAAATTTGTCATGTCTGATTACGGATCACGCGTAAAATGTAAAAATGTAATGATACTTTTAAATTAAGGTTTTGCAAAGCAGAAAACATGAATAATTGCATCCGATAATACAAGTTATATTATACATATAAATATGTAACAGAGTTCCTAAATAAGTTCCATAACAATACCATTTCATACGAAACACATATATAAGAACTATTCTACATATATGTGTCAATATAAAAGTATTGACCGATCCTCATTGTTTGTACATGTCATAAGCTGATAGATACTTGGGGGCACAGAACATCTTTATGAAGAGTTACACACTCTTCATTTAAATACAAACGAAACACCACCGACACTAAATAGGCGCATTGCAGTAGTGTAGGATTAAACGAACATTTACTGAACATGCATTTTTTGCAAACTACGCTCCTGTCTTTTATGTTGCTGGTGCTCTTTATCCTGTATATGTTGTAGATAAGTTGATGGGTCATTATAATTAGTGTTATTTTTTGTACTATGTATTCTTTTATAAGTTCTAAACCTCCGATGCAGGTGCTTGCAGTAAGTTGTCTCACTTTGACGGGATATTTTAATCACGCAGATTGTTTATGAGAAAACAGTCAGGAATTGGGAGGATGGAGAGCTCCACAAACCAGAATTAAGCAGCCAAGTCGGCTCTGTTTCCATTTGACCATTCCAAGGCGGTAGCTGTTGGTTATCATTTTTGTGTAATGTCTTGTGCCTGTGTTTTGTAACTTTTACATTCACTCAGTATGCCTATGTTTAGTTCAACTTTAAATATTAAATATTTTTATTAATTATCATAGAACCTTATCTTATTTTCCTACTCAACATGTTTTATCTCATTTTTATCTAACTAGCACATGCCGTTTAACGAAATTAGCCAAACATGTAATTGTTTACTTGTTAACACTTAAGTGGGACTGGGTGGGGGGGGGGGGCTAAAAGATTGATTAACAGGTGGTATATGTAAATGAATGAACTTATAAATCATATTGTGATACATGCTCCGAAAATAGAACTTGTCGATCGATGCATGCCAATAGTGTTTAGTGTTTACTCAAGGCCATACATACACTGTCTTCATCAACATTTGATAGAAAAAGCATCACTGGCTTTAACTAACTATGTTTAAATACGCTGAAGTCTATCATTCGCGTCAGATTGATTAACCAGGCATAAAGGTAGTCAAACATGTTTGTGATACAAAATGCATGTAACGTTTTATCAAGTTTTTATAAATGGCTACTAATTCAAAATTCAAACACTTTTGGTTATTAATAAATATATCTAGAATATGATGTTCGTCTCTCATAAAATTAAAAACACAAATATCCCTCAATATGTCAATGAATAAGTACCCCAGTTAAATAGATGTTTAATGAAATAAAACACCAACTCAGTTTGTGTCTGGCCAACTTTCGAATTGTTAGATACATGTATTACCAAAGAACTACAAATAGGGCAAGTAAACAAGCTACAAGGGCGAGTAAACAAACTTCAAATAGAGCCAGTAAACAAACTTCAAATAGAGTGAGTAAACAAAATGAAACATACTAAATCAAGCAATGCAAAACAATTTATTGTGTAGGCAAAGATAAGGTAGATTACTTTTATTATTAATTTTACATTTTTGAAATTTCAAAATAAACGGTGACAGACATTAACAAATTCAGCGGATTGCGGTAGGCATATTATATTCGATTCAAACTTTGCAATCAACGTTGTTTCATTCTATCATCCTAAATTGCGGACAAATTCAAACATCAAACAATTTTGGCAAATGAATTCTGTATCCCCCTGTAATGACTATTGTAGAAACAATACATTTGCTCGCTAATGCAGTGCTTCGTTCTGCCCAAATTGTCATTATTCAATTCTGTCCTGGAAACAAATGGCTTTGTCAGAGCTGTTTAACATTGGATCAAATTGAACAACTCCCTTGTGTTTTTCAATAAATGTCTCAGCATTGACCTCTCACTTTAGAAGCTATCAGTTACACTTGTTTCTCCATCTGCTATGTAACAGTGCCTGGCGCTTGATGGGGTCGTCCCAAAAACGAGTTTGAGGGAACAGGGTCAATGTCAGGAGAAATCTTACAAAAAAGTAAGTTTTTATCACAAAATATTAAATGCTGGAAACAGGTATATATGTCTATAGCATATAGATCATCCTCATCAACATAATAACATCTTTAACATTGTCACCATGAACATCATCATAATCATCGTCGTTATCATCATCAGCAGCATCTGAAACAACAGCTTTTTGGAAGAGCGTCAGCAAACCGCTCCTCATATAAGTTCTTATACATAATCATGTCGTCATAAAGATTGTGTCCATGACTGTCTAAATATCGCGATTCCAATTTTTATGTAACCTATCCTTCAAATCAGTATGCACTGAAACAACAAAATAGATCTAAACATTCTCATCAATTTATCAGTTTGTTAAGCGTACTCTTGTCATAAGTAAACATTATTAACACTATTTTCTCTAAACTTCCAGTTTGCTGGACATACATCTGCCAAAATAAAACAAAACAATAAGTTGTCTAATTTTTCGTTGGGGTTTGCATCAATCTAAGAAGGGATTCAGCCATTCTCTTGTAAGACGAGACATTAAATGGTAATTTGTGTTCATTGACCGTGGCATTATTTGCCTCTTTTGATCTTCGTAATAGCCTTAAATAGTAGATGATTGGCGGATGAACAAGAACAAATAAACAATTCCATAGCCATTCATTAAGATGCACGTCACTCAAATGGGCCCTGAATATGTACTTTGTTAGTGCAAACTATCTGAACCAAGCTTTCAGACTTTGTCGCACGTAATGCAATGGAAGTGCGAAACGTGGTCTCTGTCAGTGCATGGGATATATTTTCAAGGTTACTTTGGAAAGAGAGTAACCAGTTTCACGACTAGATATAGGAAAAACAATTTAGAGGTTCTTTAAACTTCGTTTACTTCAGATGCTGTCTTGTGAATCATATCTCTAGTTAACGTTAAAAAGCATTTAGAGAAAGTAAAATCAAATAAATAAAAATATCTGACGATTTTATCACATTCTTTGATTTGCAAACTGATGTCGCAAAATAAATCTTGTTTTTAAGAAATAAATATTAAAAATAAATAAGCTAGCTCTATATTGGTCGCTAAAATTTACAACCATTTTAGAAGTGGGATGGGATGGGATAAGCCGGCATTTCTGTCGATACTGTGCAGCGACATTTCTATCATTATAGCACAGGGGCACTTATGAGGTGCCCAGGGAGTGAACCCAGCCGGTCCATTAAACTGACATCGATGAGTCAGGCGTAATGCTGTCTCCTTAGCCCCGAGAATTAGGAGGGAAGCCACTACTACCAACTTTGAAGTCTTTGGTTTGACCCGGCCGAGGTTTGAACCCACGACCTCATGATCCGCAAGCAGACGCTTTACCACCTGGGCTATTGCGGCCAGTGCATTTTAGAAGTATTCAGCCTTATTCTTATAAAGACAAGATGCACGTCACATAAATCGGCAGTGAATATACAATTTTAAGCTTATAAAAAGTCAGCGTCGAATTTCCAGATTCTATTAACGAGGACCTTTTTGAATGGATGGGTTTAGTAGTACTCCGGTGCAGTTTTGTGTTATTAAAATTATTTTCGAGCATTCGTAGTTATTTCCAGGAGGGGCCATTGTCTTTTGACAAGCATTACAACAAGTATCTGCCGACAACCCAACAATATAAACACCACCAACAGGAAGATTATGATCTTAAAAATTGTTTCATTTGGTAATGTCTAAACGACATCAACTCAAGAATCGGTAACGCAACTTAATATCAGATTATTATGAGATAATCTTTAATTTGCCATATTTACGTTAATCTGTCTCAAGTACTCGCCTTTGATGGCTACATGTATTTGGTATACCTCTTTTTTATACGTCTACAGGAAAACATCGTCTAGGATAAACAAAAATGATGAGTCTAATGTCATTGTGAGGTTGACACATATAATGGTAATTTACGTCTATTGACTGTGGCATTATCTTTTGATGTTCGTTATAGGCTTACATGTATAGTAAAACCTTTCTAGAGCAGCACAAAACACTCAGCACTTTCATCCCCGCATTAGTGTTCAGAGCATGTTAACCTCTGAGCACACCACTTCTGAGTTAAGGTAAACAGTCATACAAATATAAACCCAGATGCTGTAACAACCTTTGCTTAGCACCACCTATATATAGCAGCTGCTTTGACAATTGTGTACATTGGATGACAACTAGGTGCTAATCCAGCGTTTATTTGACTGGTAACCGGTTATGTGTGAAAACTCCTGACTGATTACGTTGTTTCAAAATAAAAATAAAATGACAATATGTAGGACTCATAACGATGTAAAAGCTTTATCGGGTACATGTATTTCAGAAGAGGACTTTTCAGTAGAAGAAAGTAATTAAGTCGATTTACTAAATCTACTTTATATTTCAGTATCGGAAATGTCCTCTCAGCGAAAGCATACGTTTGTGTCATTCTGTGGTAGTGAGAAAAAGATAAGCAGGTGTATTCATTAATTTGACCAAAGGTTCTTGTTTTCTTTCGATTTGCAGAAAAGTCGGTATAAGTAAACAATCGTGAACTTGCCCTCGGTACTTATTTCGGTTAAATTCATTTGCTACTCTCGGTTAACTCCGTAGACCGATCAATCGGAACACCTCGGATAATTTACCAATCTTCTTTCGGATGTATGCAGGTAGTCGGATCACCTCGGCCATTTCCCTCAATGGGACTACTTTTGTGACAAACGTCAAAACAAAGATGGCATTTCGGATGACACTGCACTAGAGTACGATGCCCGTAAAACTTCAATTTGTGGCGGCTTCAAATTTAAATTATTCAATTTTAATTTACCCAGCGCAGCAGACACGCAGCTGTCAAACAATGGCATTGTAAATGTTTTGTGCGAACTACATTTTAGGCCTATTCTTCTTCCGACTTCCGGCGAACAAAACGATCTTGATGTCAGTACGTATTATTGCACCAGATACATCCGAGGGATGATTGTCCCGAGATCGAAATTACCCGAGGAGTTCCTACTGCTTTCGCGGTCAAATGGTGTACCAATAATGTATTCCCCGATTATGCAAAAGCATACAGCATGTAGCACCCATAGCGCAGTGGGTAAGCATGCCATATCCTCAATAAAGTAAGTGAATGGTTGTGGGTTCAAATCAAATTGCAACTTTTTATTGTTTTTTATTTGTTTTTAATATAAATTTGCTTGGAATTTATGTCCTAGTTTAATTTGTGCTCGACAATTTCTGTGTGTATAATAAATGTGTAGTTACAGCAATAAGGTGTAAGCAAAAGCTGTATTTTATTCATAGCCAGCACGTCTTCACTATGTCTTATTGAAAACCGATAAAACATTTACGTTGAAAAAAACAACAGTTAAATATTTTCGAAATTTTGGGTATTTTCATAATCATCCGGAAAAGAAGTAAGGGTTACCGGTTCGAATCCAATGAGTTGTTGATATATTTCGAGTTGGTGGTTTAGACCGAATTAATGTTAATGCACCGTCATTCCTTTTTCGAATTTATCTGATAACCGTAACTTAAGTAAATCGAGATCAAGTTCAATATTGTGTACATATACATAATTTTATGAATAACAAAGAACAAAGAAACAGTTATTTTGTCATTTTTTATGCTCGCCCTCTAAATCAATACTGAATAGACCACACTATCGGAGTCGAGATTCCAGGTTATTTCGTAGATAAAGACATGATCGTGACACGGCAAGGTCTCCGTAAATGGAGATTTGGAATCGATGGTGAACTTAAATTCTGCAATTCACTTCCGACTAGGGATATAGACAGTTAGAAGGAAACATACATACTTTTGATTAAATATTTAAATATTTTTATGAAAAACCTATTTATAACAGACATCTTGAAGTTCGTACTTTTTTCCTTAGTATGTGTACTTAAGGTTTTGTTTTATCTGATATTCATAAAAATCATTACGACTGAAATCAAATCTTATAAACATCAGAAAAATAGTTTGGAGATTGTTTCTTTTAGTCATATTTAACAACATCAACTATTACACTACGTCTAAGCAATTGAATACTTAAACCGACTCTTTGATTTGTACCCTCTGTCAAAAGAAAGCGTCGATGATAGCTTATTTCCTTTTCTTTTGTACGTCTTCTTTCTGAATACATCATTGAGAATAGAACAAACAATTAGTTGTCCAATTTTCGCCGGGGATTGCATCCATCTTGGCAGCGGTTAAGTCATCTTCTTGTGAGAACAAGACATAAAATCGTAATTTGTGGGTATTGACTGTAGCATTATTTGTTTCTTTTGATCTTCGTAATAGCCTTAAATAGTGGATAATTGGAGCACTGCACAAGAACGAATAAACAATTCCTTTGTCATTAATTCAGATGCACGTCACATAAATGGGCCCTGAATAGGTACTTTGTTAGGCTAAACTATCTGAGTCGAGCTGCCAGATTCCATCGCAGATATAGTCATGACGGTGGCGCATCGAGGTCTCCGTCAGCGGAGATTTAAAATCGATGGTGAACTTGAAAAAAAATCTAGCAAAACATGTCTTAAACACTTTGTCATCCACTTCAGACGAAGTGTTGCAGACTCTTTGAGGAAAGAAATGGATGAAGTCTATTTAATATTTCCGCTTCGGAAAATGACCCTCTTAATGGATGTATTTCAGGGTACTTATGATAAAATATCTAATGCATTCGTATGGTTTACCATTAGAGGTTTCTATCTTGTAATTTTTCATAGTAATCGATAGGCACAGACAACTCAACACAATAAATGTCTGAAACAAACAAACATTCTATTATTTACAGATAAATAAGCATGTCAACATCAAAGTACGATAAACTTTACGACAATAATATGCAAACATCCCAACAAAAAGACTGGTCTTCCGTTTGTTCGCCCTTTTAACACAGAGAAGTCTAAAGCGCATTATTAGTTAAACAAATTGCGATATTAATTTAATATTTAAATTGTTCATTATGTATATACATTTAAACACATACTGTTAAAGAAACAAGACCTATCCTTATAAAATCTTCTTTATAAGTCTAATAATACTTCATCAAACCTGTAGAAACGATTTTCTGAGCACTTTTGTAATAAATTTGGACTTGTTGTGACTTGTAACGGTATTTTAGACATGTTTTGTGTAAATGGATTATTGGCATGATAATAGTTCGACCGTACTCTGAATTTTTATCGAGAGTTGTTTTTGATGATTCAAAATACATCAACATTTATTTGTCCGAAGACAGCTTTAACTTAAAGCTGCTTCCTATTTGAGAGCATGCCTTGATCACAACAGACATCCCGACATCTAGACAAACTAGTCATGCATGATTTTTTTAAGAATTGATGCTTTCAAATGAATCAGGTGAACTTAATTGGGTTGACAAGCTATTCACACCCAACGCAACACAGAGAGGCTCGCCGAATGTATACTGATCAAAAAAAAACAAAGAATAATGAACAAATGATCATATTTTTTATGTTTACCATTCTTTACTCAAATACCAAAGTCTTTAAAGAAAAGAATACTTGTTTATGCTTCTTAGTACACACATATAGTCAGGCGGGAAACAACTTGTATATTATTTATTAAAATATTGTTTCGAACGCGTGCTGGGATTGGTAGAAAAAAAAGTAATAGCTTAGTAAACTATATGTGAGAGGAAATCAACCTGACAGAGAACTGACCGTCTCAAGTCCGATAAAACAATAATCGGTCGATTAAAGTGTCAAATAATCAGCCATAGTCCGACAAGAAATTTCAAGCGGACTTATTATATTTATATTTCATCACTAGATGGCTGGCCAGAAACAAAAATAACTTCAAGAAACACGAACAAAACAAACAGCAACAAACAAACAAAAAAAAAAAACAATTTGACATTATTGTTTGTTTTTAGACAGAAAGTACAAAAACTACAAGGAGTTACTATGTGGTGAAATTCAGTCTTTGGACGAAAAAATAATCATTTATAGTGTTTCGAAAATTGAAAAATATAAACATGCATACACAAATAGTATCTTCACTGGAGTTTTAATGATGTACCAGGGTTAAATTAAAAGCAACACAGTATATGTTTAGTAAATAACAGCAAGTTCAACAACGAGTAAAACAGATCACTGTTTCAAAAATGACTGCGCATTTCTCATGTAATGAACCAAGTGCATGAGTCATGTTTGACAAATAAAAAATATTATGAAAAGAAATGCTGTAGTTCATTGCATACGAATGAACTTAAATGTAAATATGTGTGTTGCTTATTTGTATATGTTTCTCGACCACATTTCAGAAAGAGTAATATGCTTACGAGAAAGTTACGCCTTTCTATTGAAAAATCGAATATTTAACCTATACAACAAATCTTATCTAAAGATATATGCTCCAAATACCAGACTGAGTGCCAGTTTAAGGCAAAATTGAAATTTGCATGAAAATGTGAAAATATATATAAATATACAAAAAACATTTCCCGTTGGTCTGCAAAAGTAATAAAATAACACTGTATAAAGCATGTGGTTCATCCCATTAATATTCACTGGAAGGATGTTCCGTTAATCGAAAACTCGGCAAAACGTCAAAAGTTAGTCATATTCTGTAAGACAAGTCCAAATGTGTAAAAAGCCCTTTGTAAAACCACCAGTTTTATGATGTATTTGCGCGTTGGTTATTATTGGTAATAAATATTGTTTTTCAGTTGTGAGAGGCCTTTATTACACTCTGGAGGCACAGACTAGTTTATAAAGTGTTAACTCAAATGTTAGAGCTGCTATAGGAAAATTGTTCCGCCGCAAGAAATAGTCCGCGGGCGTCCCTGATGGGGCCATATGCCTATTAATTACCAGAGCGCTTTTTTGGCAGGATAAATCGTATTTCAGCACATAACATAAATAACAACAGAATACATGAAATACGAGATATAAATCCCAATGCAACAAGTGAGAAATTCTAAGTAAACTGGCACGTTACGGCACAAACGGGTGGGGTAAAAGCTAATTAAAAGAATTACATGCGGAGTTGGATGAAGCCGAGGGGTGTTAAGCCAAGTGTCAATTGAAATAGTTCCCCAAGCGAGCCGATGACGAGGATGTTAATAGAAAGACAGACAACATCATTAAGTGGCCATAATGATAATGTCGTTCAAAGAGAAGTTCCCACCTCTTTGTGTTTGTTTGAGGTTCTTTGGGTTGAATATTCAAAAAGATAAAAGAAGAGAAATGGCTTAAAATGGGAATATTGATAATTTTAAGACAGTGTCATATTTGCGAATCCTTAAATTAAGTAGAAAGCGTTAAATATGTTATTTTGATACTGTTGTTTGTTTCTGTGTGGATTTTGGTACACAGCACCGATACAATTGTAGTCATATTGTCAACGTCCACCAAATTGGCGGAGGAAGACTCCAGACATATTACTGAGTTGAACCGCCGGCAAACTTCGGGTCAGCAAGAAGACCTCCCCACATGAAAATTCTCGCCCCGACCGGGACTCGAACCTACAAGGTGAGAAGCGAGTAGTTACATGTACAGGTTAGCGACTTTAACTGCTTAGCCACGGGACGGGGCAAAATTTTTAAGGTCAATCCGATGCCTGTAGTAAACTGTGAACCACTTTATATGATGCTTATTGTATCAAGACTGTTCGTCTAGGCCTGTACAACCCAGGCCCGATTTAAGTTTTATATTTTATTTGGGTATAAAACAATACCAAAGTCAAGAATAAACTTACAGAAAATTTAATTTAATTATCTCTTCTACAATTTTAGCGATCTAATCTATTGAATAATAACTCAATTTAGTAAAGTAAGACAGAAGCAGAGAGGGGATTTAGAGAGATGGTCAGTTTGGTCGATAAGAAGGGCAAGGACCTTTAGGGTCCGCTAGACCGTCCAAGGGAGGGCAAAAACAGAGAGCTTATAGAGGTAGAACTCCCGCGAAAATTTACAGTTTGCATGAGACAATGGAGAGCAGCAGGTAAAGTTAAAAGGACAGTGCTTCTATTAAAGGAGCGTATATAAAGACAGTCAATACAAATATTTAATTAAAGGAGCGTATATAAAGACAGTCAATACAAATATTTAATTAAAGGAGAGTATATAAAGACAGTCAATACAAATATTTAATTAAAGGAGCGTATATAAAGACAGTCAATACAAATATTTAATTAAAGGAGAGTATATAAAGACAGTCAATACAAATATTTAATTAAAGGAGAGTATATAAAGACAGTCAATACAAATATTCTATTAAAGGAGAGTATATTAGGATAGTCAATACAAATATTCTATAAAAAGAGAGTATAATTATAATGTTAGTCAGTACAAATATTCTATTAAAGGAGAGTATATAAAGACAGTCAATACAAATATTTAATTAAAGGAGAGTATATAAAGACAGTCAATACAAATATTTAATTAAAGGAGCGTATATAAAGACAGTCAATACAAATATTTAATTAAAGGAGAGTATATAAAGACAGTCAATACAAATATTTAATTAAAGGAGAGTATATAAAGACAGTCAATACAAATATTCTATTAAAGGAGAGTATATTAGGATAGTCAATACAAATATTCTATAAAAAGAGAGTATAATTATAATGTTAGTCAGTACAAATATTCTATTAAAGGAGAGTATATAAAGACAGTCAATACAAATATTCTATTAAAGGAGAGTATATAAAGACAGTCAATACAAATATTCTATTAAAGGAGAGTATAATTATAAAGTTAGTCAATACAAATATTCTACGGATAGTATATAAAGACAGTCAATACAAATATTCTATTAAAGGAGAGTATATAAAGACAGTCAATACAAATATTCTATTAAAGGAGGGTATATAAAGACAGTCAATACAAATATTCTATTAAAGAAGAGTATACTAAGACAGTCAATACAAATATTCTATTAAAGGAGGGTATATAAAGACAGTCAATACAAATATTCTATTAAAGGAGAGTATAAAAAGACAGTCAATACAAATATTCTATTAAAAGAGAGTATAATTATAAAGTTAGTCAATACAAATATTCTATTAAAGGAGAGTATATAAAGACAGTCAATACAAATAAAAAGACATTTACAGTGGTAAATACAGACATCTAGACAGTATTCAAAGGTATAATTAACAATGTACATGCGACTTGCTTTTTGCAATAGTTTCTGGTGCAGGACGATTATAAAACTACCGCATCATTATTATAACAAAGGTGATATTCGAGATACTGAGAATATGTCAAAATAATCCCTTTCATTTTAGACCGGATTTTTAAAACACAGCGCTTTGCATGCTAACTTTCTTTGGATGTTACTTATATAGACTTACACGTTTGTGGCGATTTAATTAGTTGAATGGTGTTTAAAAGACAAAATAAGTTGAAGTTCAGTGATGTGGTGATCTTATTGTTGTTTAAACATCTTTACCGGGAAGTTTTCACAGAAGGTAGGTTCCGATTCAGTTTAAGAAACTCGGAGTCACGGAAAAGTATGCGAATAAACGGAGACGCGCATCCCGACTACCCCAATTTTATTGCTTGTGATCAATCACGGTCATTCAATTAAACATTTGATACATTAGTGTATGAGAATTTTTCGCTTTCAGTATTAATAGCATCTCGGTGTATAATACGGAATGATAGATGAAGCACAGGAAAAACAACAATCGCCAATCGATACGCCATAGCCAAGCTTTTAAAACCATTTTAAATCTTCTATTTCGGAATCTTTGTAGGCCTATTTGACTAATGAAGGGAAGTTATGCTCCCGGCTCAATTATTATGTTGTCGGGGAGATCGTAGGTTTTATTTTGCCTAATTTTCTAGCAATATATTTAATGACAGTCCCTGGAGAGAGTTTTGTCAATAGAATTATGTTCACTTTCTATAAGAGCCCGTCTTCTCTTTGAGTGTTGCCATGATGTATGGCTCTAGTGTTCAAGTTATAGAAACAGCACTTTTCAGTGATATCTGTTTTCCGTTTTGTAAAATGTACGACCTGTCTTATATTTGCAGTTATAAAAACCAGTTATTAATGTAATTAAATCAAAAGTCAGACGTCTCATTATTGTATGTAAGTCAATGGTGTTCACCTCAAAGAATTGAACTTTCTGCGTTTATATGTTTATTTTGTGTACATGGTTTAATCTTTGCACATTAAAGGAAAGAACATGTCACGATCAGTTTTATGTTGTAGTATCACATCAGGCAAATGGCTTATATGTTGACAAGTTTTCAACTAAAATGTTATCTGTGTCAAATGGCTTATATGTTGACAAGTTTTCAACTATTATGTTATATGTGCATTATAAAGTATGTAAACGTTTGATCAGCTATTTTAGACATTACAATCAAATAAAATAAATAAGTGAAACTGAAGGTGTATCCCATTAATAGTTAACTAATTTCATTTTTTAAAAACAAGTTTATTATAAAAGTGGGGTGTAAAATATACAGTTTACTTCCTGTTGCCCGCACTGGATACAAACCACAGGGCTGGTCAGCTAAAGGACACCCTGACAGAGGTTCGAGACTATATGGTCTCACAATTTAACCTTAAGTAAACAAGTTATGAGAACAGATCAGAACGGTCGTAGAGTCTACGCAAGGAAGGGACTGCGGAGTATGGGCTGGCAACTCTAACAGACCAGACCCTCAGCTTGACATTGCAGAAAAAGTTACACGTAAATAAACAACTGATGGACACCATGCCAAATTAGAAACTGTTTTATACTTTTAAGATCAGTGTATTATCTTGCCCAATCGATTTCTTTGAATGTTGGTCAGACATAAACCTTCCCTACTCACACCTATAGGAAAACACAACTATCATAACAACAACAAGAAGAAGGAATGGAATCAACAAATGAATCACAAACGGTTTTCTAAAGTATTTTTTTTTTGCTTTGTTCCACTACTTCTGTGATTTTGAATACTAACACGAACACAATCGAATATTTACGCATATATTGATCGAAAATGCTTGCGATTCATGTCCGATATATTATCAACAATACCTGAATACATTTACTTCATGAATAAATAATGGTTGCCTTTTAAATACGATGGTCTTGTTTTTCTAAAGTATGTACATAGACACAATGTGTGATTACTGGAAAGATAAATATTCACGAAATATGATCCGGCTGTAGACATAACGGTTCCTTGATAGGCCTCAAGGCGACTGTATATAAGAAAGCCCACAATTGCCTTGGCTCGTGTAATACCAAAAAGGCAATCCCGTCAAATAATTATAGGGCCAATGTGGCATAAGTTCGGTAATAGAATTGTTTGGCCTGGGCAGCGTGGTGGCGTAGTAGTGCTTGTTTCCATGTTTTTTTTCTGTCAACCTACAAGATGCAATAAATTACCTCCAAATGAAAATCTATTATTTATCAAGCGCAACCGTGAAGCCTACAAAATACGTCATTTATTATTAAGAATCTCCGGCGAACGTTAATTACTAAATTATCGGTCAATTAGAAGGCGTCTGTCAATTGCGATTCAACCCTGCCACCGCAACAAAATTTACACTGAAGAACCGAAACTAATAGCCAGGGTCGAAGAAGTATTAAATTTAGGCAGAGATCGTATATGTGTTACTAAAACATGACGTGATTGAAGTTTCCAATATTGCCAAGTTATTACGATTGCGGCGAGGAAATTCACTTGCCAATATCGCCGTATAGTCAGTAACTTTAATCTCTCGCAACTTTTAATTACCGAAGACTGCGGATAATATAATTACAAGTTCTTTGAGAAAATACCTTAAGGTCACGTGATGTTGTCTTTGAATGAGAATCTAATAATAACGCCAAGATGTAGGCGAAAATAACATCCATTATATTATAGTGCTAAATGGCGAAGTAGACGAACTGGCAATGCATTTTGAAACCACATAAAAGGTCGTAAATTTCTAGTTAGTCGTGTTAGACATATGTTTTGAAAATAGACAGCGTATCTAAGTAATAGACGTCAAATTCCGGCTGAGGGAATTAAATATTTACGAGTAATGTGATCTGGAACCATTAACAAAATGGCCAAAGAAAATGTAAGTTTTCGGAGAAATATTTTATGAAGGGTACATTATGCACATTGTGTTACGAAAAAAAAGGGTGCGGGGCTTAATGTTGTTGTCATGCTCGGTCACAAAGATAAAGAAAGATAGGAATGTGATAGAACCAATCAGACTTTGGACTCCTTTATGCTGATTGTGAAACGAAACACGTTTTCACAAGAAATAGAATAACAAATCATAATAAGTTTGTAATTGATTTAATACATGTTTTTCGGTTGGCCTTCTACGTCTAAGTGCACAATCGCGACACTCCTGAAATAGTTTGACATTTAATTGTGCATAATACTTCATTATCCCCATAATGCCATCAATGACGTAGACTGGATTCACTAACCGGAGAAATGTGTTTGTTGTACTGTAATAGGTATATCACTATTTACATTTGTAAGCTATCTCGTAGCGATACTTAGATCTAGCTTATATGTACATTTTCGTAGATTATCATTGTGTAATGAACTGAACATGTAACAGACAGTCTAACAGGGTACACACGAAAATATAAAATAACTCTTTGATCCAATTGAAAATCGCATTAACTAATTCGAATCAGGTATTGAACAAAAAGATTCATTGACAGAATGATGTTGTGTTAGTCTTGGCAATAAAATGAAAAGCTATAATTACAAGATAAAACGCGCCACAGACCTATTGTTGCAGTATAAAGAGACATTAAACAAACTCAGTCATATGGTATAGATAGTTTCCACATCAGTGTACATCCCTTATCTTGGCAGTCATCTTTGATGGCAACTTCAAGGTATTTTCAGATGAATTGTACATGAATTTACAGAGTAAATTTTATTTTATTTTAATTTCTTTATTTGTGGTCCAAAAATTAAAAAGTAAACTCCTTTGGAAATTTCTTAAAATTCTTTAAATTAATATTTTTAGAATACAATATTCTTAACATTGACAAATGCACGAAGAATTAATACACAGAAATAAAAAATGAACAGTGTATGTTTTTAGTTGTATTTTTTACCTTTTGAACTATCAAAATATAGTTTTGATATTTAAAATACTTCATAAAAGCTTTTAAATTTGATATAAAGTTCAGTACAATATACTGCAAATAAAAACATAGTGGTGAGTTTTATGCAGCACATATTTCCAAATTTCGGCCTGCATTAGCTTCTGCCTTCAAAGATGGCTGCTTTAAACTGTCTTATCACTGCCTATGACATCACATGGAAACTATCTACAAATTGAATGATGTGCAATGAATGACAGAAGAAAAGTGATATGTCTTTTTCACATGGGTATCCTACAGTAAACAGTAAGTAATACATATTGGATTACACAGAATTACAACAAAGTTATATTCCCCAAAAGCTTTAGACCACTTTACGAAAACATATGATATAGATTTTTCGAATGGCGGTGTCCGGCTTCACACAGATTACCAGTCAACATGCCCATTTATATTTTTATCTTTTATAAGTACATAATCCAAACACCTGTCGGACATCTGCTTCTACCTATGTCTTTGTGTTCGGCTAATTGTTTACAATGCAGACGATTGAGACACATCCCGCTGGAATTTGCTTTTTGTGTTAGAAGGGATGTCAATATTTGAACTGTAATTGATACAGTTCTGGCTTAGTACTTAGTTGTTATTCGTTTATTTGTTATTTGATAAACTGTTAATGTCACACGTACTGGCATCAACGTGATATATACGACGTTGTTATATAACCATCAATTAAATAATAAACACAAATTGGATATTGAGATAAAACGATTCATCGATAGAAATAAAGCTATATTTATTGCACTACGCTGTGACAATAAAAGACTAGTACGGTAGCAAAATTAAGCGCGTACACATGCCTATTGTTGCAGGTATTATATTATATACATTAAAATCAATATTGATGAAGGACTGAATGTACAATAAATGAAAGAAAACATGTCATATATCTATCATAAATAGTTTTATCCATATATTTTTGAACATAAAGTAGAAGATGTGGAAGTAGACTGTAAAAAACGTGTATTTTGATGCAGAATATTTTTAACTCTGCACGTTTTATGTTATTTCACCGACAACTTCAATCGAGGTATTTAAGGCATTCGCTCTTTAAGATATTCATTTTTTAACGATGTTGTCTTATTTAATTTACAATTGGTGAAAGACAGAGCCCAGACAAGTTTATATATAGACTGCCAGTTAACTTAATGTATCTTTTATTTCAAAACCCCTGATAAGCAACTTGTCTCTCCGACCTTTCTTATCAATACGATACAACATTCACTGACATATCAGGGCATTCATGTGCCATTGGTCATACGGAGTATTTAACATAAACTGGTCATTCACATATAAAACGATCTTCAATGGTATAAACAGATAGCTTCAATTTTACATACCGATTATTGATACAGTCAAAATATATGCACTGTACCATCATTTAAGAAATTGAATTGCAACATTATTATTACACATTATCAAAACCTTACTACATGACAATATCATCACATAGGTGGTGTGTACCTTAAATGAATACAACGTCAATCGATAATTTCTGGTATTAGCAAAAATTGAGATATTGAATCGATATTTTGGCACACGTTCGGATGTTACTAAAAAGCCTTTATATTCATTATATAAAATAATTCATTTGAATTAATGAACAATTAATCCAATAATACATCTAATACAGACAACGTACATCTTATGCTAACATAAGATTGTTAAGTAAAATTAAAAAAAAATAAATATAAGATTGCTATCAGATATTTACATAGGTATATGTTAATTAATTTCAAAATTCGGTATTTATGACATATTGTACGTATATTTTGCTCATTCATTTAAAAGCAAAATTAATAAGATTGTAAACCATTTCATTTTATACATCCGTCATATAGTCCTTCATAACTGTTCATTTCGCCTAGATGATAACAATAACGTCGATTACTGGAAACACCTCCCGGTAAAATTTGCTTTTAGTGTTAAAAGGATGTCAGTATTTGATCTTTCTCGTCTGTTCCTGCAGATCTAGGGTAGTTTTCTCACTTCAACATCAAGTGATGAACTGTAAATGTCATGGCATCATCATGATATACACGACAATGTTAAAGAACTCTATCATCCACCACTGAAAATCAAATTAACTAACACAAATCGGATATTGAGATAAAAAGATTCACCGACAGAAATAATGCTTTATTACCTCGCTAACGACAAGAAAAATCTATAGTCACAATACAAACCGCGATGGAGACCCAATGTTTCAAAGACATTAAACGACCCCAGTCCGACAGTATAAATTGACGTAAAGTGCAATAAATGGCAGAAGAAATATGATATATCTATTTTATTAGGCTATGTTGATATATATTTGAGCATCAAGCAATAGATTTCAGAGTACACAGGTAATGCAATACAGTTTATATTTCCCAAGAGCTTTAGTCACCTAAGAAATGAATTATTGTATGTATAAGCTATATAGTGTACGTTTTATATTATCTCACCAAATGCTTTAGTCGATGTTTTAAAAGCACTAGTAGTCTATATCAACATTTTAATGTTCAGTACTGTAATGGGGGATAGGGGTGCGCCCGAGGCCGAGTGATTAGTGTGGCCGAGCTGTAACTGATCAGCCCTCTAAGTCCGGCTTGCTGAATATGATTACCGCGCAACCCACCCCCCACCCTCACCTCCACCCCCACTAGACTTTCTTCTTGGTACAAAAATGTTCGTTAGGGTGTCTAGAAACAAATACTCCAATGTACTCAAAAGTAAACTCATTTGGGCGAAATGAAAACTAATGGATTCCATGACAACCACCATGAGAAACGCTTATAACTTTTCAAAAAAAAAATGGCGATAGAAGTAAAAAACTGGTACATTTGTACTCAGTTAAAGGGTATTGAATGGCCATTACGGTCATGTGCCAATTTTGCAGATAAGCACTTATGAATATTTATAAATTTTAATGAGAATCTAAAAATAGACTTTATTTTTGAAAAGTTGATTAGATTCTTTTCATTTAAAAGCAATTTTAAAACGTTTCTGATTTATTTTCGTTCAAATATTGCTTATTAAATCTTAATGCATAAATTGTCTAGAAGTCTGCTTGTAACTAACCAAAACTACGAATAATATTTTTTGTATTGTTCCTTTAGTGGAGGCTATCACTAAACTAAGTTTTAAAATAAATACTTATGCACATTAGCCAACATGAATATTCATATATCTTAATGAGAATTTAAAAATAGACTTTAATTTCGAAAAGTTTATTAGAATTCAATTCATATTTCATTTAAAGTCCATATTCAAACAAACTGAACAAATTTAAAAGTTAAATAGACACCTCTCTTAGTCTGACACAAGTTGATTCAAGTTTTGTATTAATTGATCTATTTTTCGATATTTAACGACTTTGTATTTAATTTTTATGGAATTTTCACCACTGAGTTGAATATGTTAAATTGGTAAGAAACCAGATCATGTCATACCGTGCATGTATTGACACAACTGAAAAGGAGATTCTCTAGCAAATTATCTGGCATATGCTTTACAAAATTAAAGTTTGCACTTAAGGTGAAAATGTTCCTTGTAAAAAAAATGAAAACATTGTGTTTGATTTACATAGATATATCAAAATAACTTAATTCATCCTACCGAGTAAGACATGATATTTTCCCAATTACGTTAAAAATCTGCGAACTCCTATTAATTCCTGTCATTTTTTATAATTTGCAAGGTACTCGTTATTATTGCAATGCTACATTGTTAAAAGTATATCCTGGGCTATGTTCTCTGTAAAAGGCCTCATAGAACAGCTGCGATTTCGTAATATTGCCGGCTACACTATCTTTCCCCCCCCCCCAAAAAAAAATGCATTCTATGAGGGACACTGCTCTCCAGAAAGAAGGGTAAAATACAAGTTCCTTCTTTAAATTCTAAATACTTCGTTATGTTTATAGTGAACATGTAAATGTCGTATAAAGCCACGTACTTGCACTAGGAAACCCTCCATAAAGGTATTGTGTACACGTAGAATGTAAATTGTCCATCAAATAAGACCTTCTTTATCTTGATATGTTTTGATCATATTTTGGTCTCGGGGAGATACGGGTAATAGTGTAGTTAAGGCAAAATTCTACATTCTCCGGAATTACATTTCGATATTAGATTAAATCACCCGGTGATTAATTAAATAATGAGCAAGTGGCCCGCTGTCGTTTTCATTCCATTTCACTTAGTTTAAAAGGTAGAAACCATTTGGTGGTAGAGCTCGATTTATTACATGTAACTACATTGACAGCAATGGAAACTGAAACAGATAGATTGTGGTAACAACAATACATTGCTATACGCCTTTTGTTACTGCGGCTGTCTGCTCACAAGCTATCTTTCAATGGAGACACCTTATTCAAAATACACCTGTGCAACACTGATGAGATGAGTACATAGTTTCTTCTAGTCTCGACCTGTCCATAGACACACTTTACATGCTATAGAATTGAATAACGGATTTTCCTCCTTAGAGTTTGAGGATTTTTAAAACGGGAAATGAATTGAATTGCTACTTTCTGATTGGTTAAAAAAAAAGCTGGTTCGGAACGATCTATTATGATAATTGGGGTTTATCGTCCCACCAGCAGTATTTCAGTAGTTTGGGACGGTGTCCACCTGAAGCAGATATAGTGCTGGGATCACTGTATATAGCTTGCCCTGAACACCTGGCAAGATACCACACCAAGCCACTTTACCATTTATAACGACTTTGGTATATCGCGGACCGTGATCGAAATTGCGCTTTGCTTGTTTCGGCTTCTATTTTCTATAAAAACGCCTTAATAGACTCTATCATATACACAGACCTAACAAATCTTGTTTATTTCAAATTATTTTACGAACAATATCAGTTAAATCCGTAATAATCTTCGCAGACACAGTGTTATAATTATCAGTCCAAAAACAGTTTTAAACAGCCTGTGGTCTGAAAAGATACAAGAAAAATTGTTTGCTGATAAATTAAGGTGCTATGCTAGCTAATAAAAATGGAGTCAATACAAAAGATGGAGCTTAAACAGAAAACAAAATAAAAACAAAACATCAACAACAACTTCGTTTTGCATTATTCGGACCCAGTGCCGAACAATTCAACAGACTAAACCTCTGATTCTTAGTATATGTATAATTTCAGTGATATTATTATACATCGCTTCTGAACCGGTGCTTATAAATACTTCCAACATAACACATGTAATAATTAATACTGGTTTCAAGCCGCGCCTGTCAGTGTATTTGAATTAAATGTGTGGTTCGTCACTCTTTCCTGATTCATTTTTCTTGTTTTGAATTTTTAACCATTAACATTTTCCGGTTTGCAATGAGGAATGGGGATTTATATTTCACTGTTCACAGTGATCTCGGGCATCAAAGAGCTGCATTTTGCAAGAGCTTTTCGGGTAACAATGTCTTATTTGGGTTATTTGAGATAAAGTATTTTGGTCCAAACTGTTGGATACCGCCTTTAAAGGAGCGCTGCTTTTCGTATCAAGTAACTGGCTTTCGTGTTGTCATTATACTTGTTATATTGACCCACATAATAATAAGCTACATTTGTACCGATGTAATATTAAATGTAATATTTATGTACAATATATGTAAAATTACGTCGTTGTTTTATTTTATTTTGTTGATATAAAAAACCCATGAAAGTACTGTATTGATTTGTTGGTTCCTTCTATCGGTATAATAGTTTAAAAATTGTGTTGTTGTTTGTTGCTTTCTTTTAACCGAAGTTACAATGTACCAATACAGTGAATTCGTAGTGGATGCATTATAGACATTTGACATATTATACCGAAATAATGACGATCTCTGCTTAAAAAAAACTACCACAGCAGGATAGAGTTTCGAAAATAGGAGTTAAACAGTGTACATGTATCTATTTACAATACAATACAATACAATACAATACGATACGATACGATACAATACAATACAATACAATACAATACAATACGATACGATACGATACAATACAATACAATGCAATACAATGTAATACAATAAAAATACAAAAATCAAATAAAACATACTTTTCAGCCGCTGTTACCAATTATTACAATAAATTGCGCTGAAAAGACCTAAACACGTGGCCTATGAAACTTTCCAATAAAATACGATCCAATTACTGATCCCATGGTAAAGTTTTCTAATCACGAGTTAGATATAGAGATAATTTGACTCTTTATTTAATAATCGTTCCCTTTAATGCAATTTACGCGGTATTGCATTAACTTGTCTAATAGTTCTACCAGTTCATGATTAGCAACTTAGTAGTTTATTGTTGTAAGTCAAATATTTCAATATAGGAATCTACAAATCTGTTTTACTCTCTTGATTTACTTTTTGTAGGTCCATTTAGTCGAAAGTTTTACTATAACCAAAGTGGAGTTTAAAACCCCTCTGATCCAATCAATTTACGAGGGCTGTTCGATAGGTTTAATTTTGCTGTAAGACATGTATTTACTAATATTTTCACTTCATGCACAACATGAGGTGAGCTTAGTATGTTCATGACAAACAAGTCTTACAGACCACATACGTAGCCAATTTAATTTATCTGTAACCATAGAAACCCATGCACTGCATCCTGCCGGGCACCGTTTTTTTATTATTCGAATCATTATTTTTTTCCAAAAAAAATAAAAAAAATAAATACTTACGAACAGGAAAAACGGCGCCATTTTCTCAGACACAGACATAACGTCATTTCCGTGAAATATCATCTATGTGACAGTTTCCGTTACGTTTCGCTTCCTCACTTTATATCACCACGTTGTAAAACAACTTGACGTTATGTCCGATTTGGAATTACGCGCCATTATCAAATTTGCGTCGGACATTTGGTAAAATACCAAACCAAAGTATAGAGATGATCAAAGAATCAACAAATTCGAGTTCCTGCAATCCGCGTTTTGTTTACAAGTGGCAGGAACGTTTTAGAAACGGCCGATCACTGGAAGTGTTGAGCACGTGGTAAATGATTTACCTACTTTAAACACACAAAACTTGTACGTTATCTATGTGATGATGTTTGTGAGCACTTCAGGTAAGCGTGAATTTAAATTGTGAAAAAAGAAAGAGTATCGAGTTTTGCCGCAAACATTAAAGTCTCTTAGTCTAAATTAAAAGGTCCTGTCTGACAACTGGGCTAAAGAAATTATAAATGGTGAAACAAGATGGGATCTCTTTATTTAATTGTAAGTGGTCACCTTAGCTTAATATGGAGACTTTTTTAAATATGTATTTAGGGCCACCTGTCGGACTGGACCTTAAGGAAACTTATGTACCTAGGGCCTAACCTGTCCGGCTGGAACTTAAATAACATATATGTATTAAGGGCCTACCCTATCAGACTGGACCTTAAGGATATGTATATACTTAGGGCCTAACCTGTCCGGCTGGACCTTAAATAAAATATATGTTTTAAGTCCCTAACCTAGTATATGTTTATATTATACGCCAATTAGTTTTATCAAGTTCTCTCCATATAATTATATCAATATTTGGTACATGTATTCCAAAAGATATAAATACATTTTATTTAAGATGTTTAACTTTATGTTATTTACTTAACAAAGTCCTTAACACGCCATAAACACAAAAGAAACACAAGCTCTTATTGACAATTAACATCAGTTTTCCCGCGAAATATCATTTCTCCAATAATTGGTTACTGTAACAATTACAAGACAATATCCACACATAAGTGTCGAGAGAGCCGTTTCTGTCGGTGATTTAAATGAATTTTGTTTAATTAATATAGCGTGGTAGGAGCCAAGAAAGCCAATTCTTCATTGCTACATTTTTAAAATACATCGAAGTTATTAGCAGAAATTATGATTATAACGTAATTATACAGTTATATCGGTGGAAGAAAACCGCAGACAAAGGTCTCGGTAGAACCACCAGAGCAATGAATATCAACTGAAAGACGGTCTCCCTAAGGTTAATCCTTCGCACCGAGCGGGTAAGCAGTTAGAAAAGTTACAAATCGGCGACTCTGCCACTACGCCACGGGCACCCAATACTTGATTCATTACCATTTTAATCAATGATTAATTAAATCAATATTAAGTAATTTCCTTCTAAAATTAAAGAAAATTATCATAAGTTTATCTGGAATTTATTTTTACGTTCTCATCCCTAGAACCATTTAACATTCGTTCCTTTCACACACACAACATCAACGGAACAGACATTTTGTTAATAATCATCTATTTTCCTGTGAAATATCATTTTCTCAATGATTAGTAATTATTTTAATTACATGAGAAGATTTTCTTATTAAACACTCACGCGTCCACACACAAGCGCCGAAGTGCAATTTCTGTCGGCGATTTAATTGAAGCAGGGTTTTCGACAAAGAACCCGTCGTCGTTTTTTTTTTCATTCGACATAGTTCTGGTGCTAAAGACTTACTTTTCTCATGGTAAATATTGAATAAACTCAGATTATCTTTGGGAAAAGTAAGTAAAAATTATGTAAAATTAAAAAAAGTATGTGTCAAGCCAATGTTTTTAGGTTGTGCATGATGTGTGTACAACAGAAATGGTAGACTGTAATATTATTATAACTTATAATATGCGCATGCAATAGATAGTTTCCACATCAGCGAAGATCACTTATCTTGGCAGCCATCTTGGAGGGTTACTTCAAGGGATTTTCGTATGCATTGTGTTGTAGCGTAAATTCTATTTTCTGGTAATTTCTCCATTGGTGGTCCAAACATTAAAAGCTATGCCCCATTGGAAACCTCTTGAAATTCACATTTTTATAATACAATATTTTTAAAACTGATAAATGCACAAAGAATTCATACACAGAAAAAAATGTACAATTATTGGCTCATCCTTAAACAAAATGAACTGTGCATCTTTTTTGGTTGTATTTTTTACCCTTTTAAGTATCAAAATATAGTTTTGATATTTAAGATACTTCATAAAAGCTATTTGATATAAAATTCAGTAAAATAGACTTAAAAACACAATGGTGAGTTTAATACAGCAGATATTTCCACATTTCGGCCTGCATTAGCTTCTGCCTTCCAAGATGGCTGCCTTAAACTGCCTAATCAGTGCCTATGACATCACATGGGAACTATTTATTGAGCTTGGAGATGTTAATCACGTGATGTTAACTAAGGATGCGTACAAAATTAAACTTGATCACGTAGTTTATCTTGATTGGTCAATGTCGTTGATAATCTTTAACAAGATAACATTTTTTTCATATTATAATCATTTGCTCACAAATCTGCTTTAAGCAACGTTTATACCTTATATAAGCAAAACCATGTTAATTATTATCCGTCTTTAGAACCTACTTTACGCTTGTTTTAACCCATATTTTCTTAAACAATGGTTTTGAAAAATTATATTCACGGAACGCCGACTATTTTTGACTTCTTTTTCTCCCGGATGTAAAAAAAAGATCTACAGTAGTTGAAATGACAAGGACACATCTTACTTAACAATGTGTAACTTGTACATCTGTGTAAACAGACATTTCCATGTTTTGGGTTACAATTAAGCCTATGAAGAACGAATTCTATTGATAAGGCTCAGAAACCTTGCAACCTGCGATCCAATGTCCTGAATCTTCGGCGCATACGTTAAAATTGGTATCCGGAAGTTTGCTTACATCTTCTATATGTAACAATATCAGTAACTAGGAACGATTGGAATTCCTGCTAAAAATAGACATCGACGTCACAGCGGATGACGTGGATGAACTAAAACATAAGTGGTCACATGGTTTTCTTGGTTTAAAAATACCTAACTGTGCAGCGTGGCGCAGATAGGAAATACATGTTTGTAATGACGATTGTGGCGTTGTGTTTCACTTTTCCGACAGGTGTAGGACATCAATAAACAACATTTTACGAGATCTGTTCATATAACAATGGTTTACTTTGATGTATAATGAAAATATTTTTGATCCAAACTGTCGGATACGACCTTTAAAAGTTTGTTAATAGTCCCATCAGCTAACTGTTAGACTAAACTAGTCTATGTTTAACCGGCCGCAATAGCTCAAGTGGTAGAGTGTCGGCTTGCGGATCGGGAGGTCGTGGATTCAAACCCCGGCCGGGTCAAACCAAAGACCTTAAAGTTGGTAGTAGTAGCTTCTCTCCTAATGCTCGGCGCTAAGAGGGACAGCATTACGTCTGACTCGTCGGTGTCAGTATAATGGACCGGACGGGCTCAGTCCCTGGACACCTCATAAGTGCCCTTGTGTTATAATGATAGAAATGTCGTTGCATAGTATCGGCGAAAATGCCGACAAATCCCAGTCTTTGTTTGTCTATCCGATAAAACTCGTGTAACTTAAGTTGAAATATTGATTTAATTTTTGTCGATACAACCCAATTTTAAATGAACCACTGTATAAATCGCAGGTCAGGTTAAGCACGTGCATAGTAGTTTAAAAGGGGTCAATATTCTGATATTGGATAGTAAATGTGTACCTCGTTTAAGAATATTAATGGCGTTCTCGTTTTAAGAACAACTCGGTAAGTCGTTAATCATTAACTTTGTGGGTTTATGAGCGGGCTCGATAATGACAAAATGAGATTTGAACGGTAAAGTGTTAAATGAACAAGTTATGGAATGTGCCAGTTTTACATCAGTTAAGGGGATTGATGTGTAAGTAATAAAACTAGCCCAATGTTTGACGGAAATGAAACTTATTCTGATGGGATTTGTCCTATACGTAGGCATAACACTTAATGCGCAGTGCATATGGATGTTTAACAATTTAAAATACCAAAAATTATATGAAAAAAGAAAATAGTAGCAGAAAATACAGAACAATTACTCATATAAACTTGTGTCAGGCGAAAGTGCCAAATCAAAATATTTAAATCGAAGATTGACGTCACCATCCAAACTAATAAAATAAAATAAATATTAAGAAATACTTCCCTTAACCTAACATACAAAAAGAGTAATAAAGAATATTCAATAACTAAATATACACAAACAAAATATATATGATAATGTTTTAAAACTGTCAAAACATTTCTTATCATTGATCAACAACAACAAAAACACCGAACAACAACAAAAATCTCGTAGCGCTTTGTTTTTCTTCGGTGGAATACACATAATATATAAAAATATATAGAAAAAATATTAACCTAGCATACCAAAGTACCTTGAATTGATTTTTTTTTACAGATAACGTAAAACAACTTATATACCCGCAATTATAAGCTGAACATCTTAACCCATTGAACATAACCATTGGCGGAACATACAAAATCAAATAATTCTCTAAGGCTTCTCGACAGGTGTTCTTGTTTTCGCACTGATCAGTGCTGGCCATTCATATAACAACTATAGCACCGTGTTCAGACCTCCCAATAATGATCAGGGAATAACTGATCTATCTTATGTTTTGTGTTGTTTTTGAAATACATTGCAGCGACCATTTATAATCATTATAGCAACGCCCAGCCTTTTGGTGGAGGAAGACCCCCCACACCCCACACCCACCCGACACATGTCTGAGTAGAACCACCGACGCACCGCTAGTCAGCTGTTAGACCTTCTCACATTAAGGACTTTGCGACGAACGGGACTCGAACCCACGCGGTGATAGGCTAAGCTCTCAGATGATCCATCTTAGTGAGAAGTGACTTGGCTTGGACAAGCAGATCCTGATCAGCCAGCCCTCGCTAGGAGCTGTCGAATAAGGATTTACACTATTTGCAACTAAGTCTGTTTCAATTTCACATTTTACCTATGCATAAACTGTTTAGCAAATAACCAAGAACTTTAGCAATGGTAAGTAAGAGTCGTGGGATGGGATTCGGATTTACCGGCATTTTTTGCCGATACTGTGCAGCGACATTTCTATCATTTTAGCACAGCGGCACTTATGAGGTGCCCAGGGGCTGAACCCGGCCGGTCCATTATACTTTCAGGCGTCATGCTGTCCCCGTAGCCCGGAGCGTTACAAAGGAAGCCACTACTTCCAACTTTACAGCCTTCGGTTTGACCCGGTCGGGGTTTGAACCCGCGACCTCCCGATCCGCAAGCCGACGCTCTACCAAATGAGCTATTGCGGCCAGTAATGAGAGTCGTAGCACAGTAATGGTAAATTTCTGTTCTCGATGTCCCATACGGTCAGTTGTGGAGGACAGTTGTTGCCTATCGCTTGGAAATGGACACGAAACGAAAGGGAAATAGAACCAAAAGTTATGCTGCCTTTACTGTGGTAGTATGCTGTGTTTTGGAACTAGAAGGTGGTACAGGCAACACAGAAGGTGTTAATGGCAACATAGAAGGTGGTACAGGCAACTTAGAAGGTGGTACAGGCAACATAGAAGGTGGTACATGCAACATAGAAGGTGGTACATGCAACATAGAAGGTGGTACAGGCAGCATAGAAGGTGGTACAGGCAACATAGAAGGTGGTCAAGCAACATAGAAGGTGGTACAGGCAACATAGAAGGTGGTACAGGCAACATAGAAGGTGGTACAGGCAACATAAACGATGGTACAGGAAACATAGAAAGTGGTACAGGCAACATAAAAGAATACGATTAAAGGTGGTATCAGACAGTTTAAATATATCAAATATGTTTAACGATATTTATTCTCGTTTTGAAGAATGTGGCAATACGCGTGATTTCTGCATCACCTTTTTTCATTAGTTGAAAAATAAACGACTTTAATCATTGTCTCATTTTCAAGACATCACAAATCGAAACAAAATCGCCCCCAATGTTAGGGAATTTCTGCTAAATCAAATACAGCAGTCATAGCGGATTACCCGTATGGCAGTATAACGAAATCTCACAAGTGGTCACATGATTTTCTTTATTTAAAAAAAATCTTACAGTGCAGCGGGGTCCCGTTACGTCAACACACGGTCAAAATGACCTGTGTGAATGCACTCGGTGGATTGTGGGTAAAGTAGTTCTTCAACATGGCTGTTATGAATACGGAGGTGATTGCTAAAATGAACAAAACAAGTACGAAGAGGTATACAACAGATTATTTTGGCATTTTTTTATACATTCTAATAGTTAAAATATGTTTCATGCAAACATTTTGAACTAAATTTTGTAAACGGTCCAGACTTTAACGTAGTGACGTCACACGCTATGTATAGAATGGACATATTACTTTTTAACGAAAGCGAAAGTAGCAAAACTTGCTCATCGTATTTTTTTCCATTTATCTATAAATATCAAGATTTTAAAAGTTTCTTGACATAGAATAAGGACATAGAATATGGTTGCTTGGTCATTTATCTTAATTCAATGAATATTATAATCGAACGTATTTTTTTATGTAGGCACAAATCTCAAATTTTGGGTGAGTTACGAGTCGTAGTATAGAGATGACTTTAACGTAGTGACGTCACACGCTATGTATAGAATGGCGGGGTCCAGATTGGGAATACGTGTTTATAATGGCGAACTAGCGGCATGTTGTAATGTCTCATTTATTCGCACAGATGTAGGACGATAATTAAAGAATATGGCGGTTCTTTCTCAGGTTTTAATAAAAAATATGGTTGCTTGAGAAAAAATCAAACTTTTCAAAACCACGTTTAAGGAAAAAAAATAGAAATGTGATTTAAAAAAAGAAATCTCAGAATACGAAAAATATGGACAAGATGATAAAACAGGAAACACAACGGATGGCAAGAAAAAGTAGTGGAACAACAATAACACAGAGAAAAGAAACAGAAGGAAACGAAGATGGTTAAAAGAAGAAGAAAAAACAACGAACGACAACAACTACCACTACAGCAACACGTTTAATTATGTTAGATTAATGGTCATATAATAGCTATGTGCATATGGTTCCATATGGGCTGTTACGGAAGACAGCTGCGGACGACAGTTGTGGTATATTGTACTTTTGTTCGAGACTGGACATTGGATTATGGACCAAATGACGGGTTAATTGCCCTGGGCCCTCAGGGCTCGCGGCAAGATAGCATTCAGTGTCATTGAAAGACCGTTTTTGGTGTAGGAAAAATAATGAAGGAAGAAAAAATACTTGAAATACAAACTAGTTTGCTTTATCGATCAGATATATAAGATATTACTAAACTACTATGTTGCATGCTTGTCTGTGAGTGTTAAAAAGAAGTGTTGAAGAAAATTTCTTGGCATGTTATCAGATCAATCAGTACTGCACGCTGTTTCGAGTAAAACATCCTATACGAATAAACACATTTTATAGGACAATCGAGTAAACGACAAACTAGAAAAAAAGATGAATATTAATAAAAAGTAAAATAGTAGTTTGTAATAAGTTGTGTTGTTACTGTTGCTTTATGTTGTTGCTTTTGCTGCTGCAACTGTTGCGTTTGTTCTTGTTTGTTGCTGTTGTGATCGATTCATAAAGATGTTATAAGGAATTTAATTTGGCTGAAAATCGAAACTGTTTAGCAGATTATATTCACTTTCGTTCTTTCATATACTTACCTATGTATATCCTTGTACGTTTGAACAAAGATCGCGTACTTCGTACAAATCGGTATAAATATACGTTCTGTTCTGTTAATTTGTGTTCATTAATTAATCATACAAAGGCGGTTTTGTACAAATCTGCATAAATATACGTTCTGTTCTGTTAATTTGTGCTCATTAATTTATCATAAAATGGCGGATTTGCTAAGCTTATTGAGCGGAACCTACTGGTCCATCTGTTCAATATTAAGAGGGGGCCTTAGGGAGATATCAACAAGAACATGATGATGCGGAAATATGGATTTTGTTTAAAGATAAATTATGGTGTACTGAAATATAGATAGCATTATGTAACATCATATGTAAGCAGATTTTAAATAGACACAAAAAGACATAAACGATCCTAAAAAATCAATTAAGCCGGCGGCGGAGACTACATAGGTGGCCTGAAAAGACGGACCAACGAACGATCGCATAATTTAGACATCAATAAATGAACAACGGAATCGACGAATGACCAATGAACGAACGTAGAAAAGCGTAACAATAATAATAATAATAATAATAATAATAATAATAATAATAATAATAATAATAACACAAAGGAACTAATATTAACAACTTTACAAACACATTAAAGACAAAATAAATTACTTTTTGTCAATCTTATCAGTGAAGCGACAGTTTATAGCACAACATATCTTTTATTAAGAATAAAAATTACAAAACTTATAGCCCAAAATATATAAAAACAGTTTTATGTGAATGTTAAATAAAAGTTGTTAAGGGAAAGTTATTTAGTCATAGAAAATGCTAAATTGTTACCCATTTACAAGTGTTTTATGTGCACTTTCTTTGCAGTTGTTACACAAAAGTGAAATGTCAAATAAGTTGTAAAGGTGGTATCCGACAGTTTGGACCAAATTTTCTCAAATAACAAAATAAGTCATTGTTTAACAGTTATTGTTAAGATCCTACACAATTCTCTACATCGATGCCCTAGATCAGTGTGAACTTAGAAATCCCCATTCCCCATTGCAAACAGGTACATGTATTTCCTATCTGAGCCACGATGCAGAGATAGCTATTTTTAACTCAGAAAACCATGTGACAACTCTCATTTGAGATTACGTTATATAGTCATCCGGACAATTCGCTCCTGACGTCGATATCTATTTTTAGCAGAGATCACTATCGTGATTATTTATAGATTTGGAATGTTGGAACTTTTAGCGTGTTTTTATAGCGATGTGTACTGACTAACAATATAGTCAGTGGTTAAAACCGTCTTTACTTATATTAATGTATGAGTTTATGCAGAAAATATGTCCCGATTCCTAAAAACAGTGGCAATGTATTGTTACATGAATTTGATATAGGCAAACTGTCGGTAGCCAATGTAGACTACAACCACCCCCATTAAGTGTGTGTGTGTGTGTGTGTGTGTGTGTGTGTGTGTGTGTGTGTGTGTGTGTGTGTGTGTTTGTGTGTGTGTGTGTGTGTGTGTGTGTGTGTGTGTGTGTGTGTGTGTGTGTGTGTGTGTGTGTGTGTGTGTGTGTGTGTGTGTGTGTGTGTGTGTGTGTGTGTGTGTGTGTGTGTGTGTGTGTGTGTGTTTTCTTCCAAAGTGAGGTGAACCAAAGAAGAAGCTATAAAAAAATCCAAAATGAAAAAAAACAACACACAAATATTGTTTTGCTGCGATGTTTCGGTGGTGGTTCTACCCTGACAGCTGTCTGCGGTCTTCATTAAGTAGTATTGGACAACAACTACAATGCCATAATTATGTCAGCTGCGATGTATTTAAAAACAACAACAATCCATTCCATTTTCTGCATTTACGGCACTCCAGCAATTAGTCGTGTTACCAATTATCAGATAGTTGTTTAAATTACTCAGTCATGGTAATTAGAGTTAATTAATGGACATGACAGGAGCGAAAAACGTGTAATTGACATGCGCATGCGGGTAATTGACAGCCGACCGTTACAGTAGAAGTCCACAGGTACATCTGTGCAGAAAACAGCCAAGGTTGGCATTGGTGTACTTACAGAATACTATGGGTAAGTAAATATACCCTGACACCAAAACATATAATACAGAAAAAAGGATTTATTTATGAACGCGATGATCATGCATATTGTTAAATAAAATATGACAAATTTGTCCTGTTCTGCCTAAAATTGTATTGTATATATTATATTTTGCTGAAATTAGCATGAACAATAGTTTTTCAAAATGTATAAAAATACATGTACTTGTACACTACATAGTATTTCTTTAATACAATCAATTATTGCCAATGTATACGACTTACCTAATGCTATATTCTATGCTACAACATGTAGCATATAAGGCATGCAAGATCCAGTGAAAATAATAATAAAAAAAAAAATAAAAAAAAAATAATAATAATAATAATAATTATAACATCAATTATTGATTTTGCATGTTTTAGTCAATCGAACATTGAATGAATTATACCTATGATAAAGGAAAAAGGAACATTAAAAATAATCTCATTTCATGACATTAAGAGTTGAACATAATAAGTATGGATAATTTATTTAATACTTAATTAAATTAAAATCATACAGTATTTTACATCCGTTGCTATTTACTCATTTTTAACAACATTCGACGTTGAAAGATTTCATTTTAAATATCGTTTTCCATATTAATTTCAACTGAGGCGAATAGCTAAACCTTTATTCCTATTCAATTCTAATATTCACTCGTCAGAATCTACGGAAGTGAGTTTTTAGCCTTTACTGTTCTTTTTGGTTCCATATCAGATGTCATCAGAACAGAACAGAACATTATTTTAGATTTTTACATATAGTAGTGTACATCATCTTTACAACATATATACATATAGATAACAAACGACATGGCTCGTTGAACAGTATTGGTAAGATAGGGAAATATATTTTGTTAATCAAATATTTGGCTTAGGAGGTCGAAAGAAAACAATGCTGAAATTGACTGACAATCTCACAGCTCATACGCACCATCTTAACATTCTATCTTTTATTTACTTGTATCTTTTATTCCTCCAAATATGAAGAGCGCTAAATCACCGAGAGTGCTGACATGAATTCGCATTGTTTAGTACTTACGCACATATGATCAGCGTCACTTTTACTACGGATATCGATCATTGATTTATATGTACGCACATATACGACTAAATATAGTCAAGTAGATCCATCCGTAAGTACTAGGAAGACATATAAACGGGTTGTGTGCAATTGGTTTTAGTATAATGAGACAATAATGTCAATGTAATAATCGAGCAGGAAGACTATATATATAATTAGAACAAATTCTAAGCTAAATCACGTTTTATAGATGACTTCCGTAACACAACCATTTTTCACACAAGTTCTAAAAAGTGTGCGTATGCACGAATGAAACATAACTATCTTATAGCGTGTTTATGCCTATTCGGTATGTAAGCATGCCACAGCTTGTGTTTTATTTAGGATGACTATTTAATTGCGGGGTCTTGACTTGCTTAATTATATTACACTAAATACTCACTTGATTTATCATTTATCTTTTTTGAAATTATTTTCAACGTTGTAGGATGTATTGAGTTTGTGTCTTACTTTTCCAGGCTTTGATTTATTATAGACTTGTAAGTTTAACTTTCAATATATTTATTTATTTATTTATTTGTTGGTTTGTGTGTTTATTTATTTATTTATTTATTTATTTGTTGGTTTGTCTATTTATTTATTTATAATATGCAAACTTTTAAGCTACAGTAATTGTGCACATACACATCAATGAAGAAACTATTTAAAATTATTTGTGTAATTTTTTTTATACAACATTAGCATGGACATCCATATACCATAAATATACGAAGCATGAGATTGGAATGAGCTCTGTACATATATACTTGGCAGGGCTTATCTGTCATAGTATCTGTATAGTAAATGCATCGTAAGATATAATCTTTATTAATAATTTTAATTCCTTTCCTTTATAGACATAATAGCATACACCTCTCATTGTTTTATCAAATTATTCTAAATTCCTGAATATTCGTTTATTGCTACATGTTGTTGTTTTCCAATTCTCTTGTATAATGTATGGTAAGTTCATAATTAAAATATAATCAATGTAATGAAATGTATACTTATACACACACATGTTAAAGTAAAGGATGTAGGGATTCTATGTTACACCATACAACATTTGTTCTATAATATATAACATTTAACTGTTACCTCGGGGCTTTTGAAACAAATTTTAAAATGTGAACACAAAACCTTTTTTCTTTCCTTCTAATACCATTTTAACGTGTGTTTCTATTTTTGTTTCTCCTGAACTTAAATGACTTGTGCAGGTAAACGTTTGTTTCTTCCAATCCAAGTTTGGATAATTTAATTAAACTTTTAACTCAAGCTGCTTCTTGACATATTCTCGCGAGTCTATCAGCGCAATGATTAGCCCGAGGAATAGAATAAGACATATACAAATGTACAAACCAAACGTTCGGGAAGACGGAAAAACGTAATACAAAAATAAAAGAGACTGTTTAAAGAAAAGGCGTCTACTTTATAGTACTGCATATTTCGCACCGAACTGTAACCCCATTTTTTAAAATAAATATTTAGCAATGTTTTTTTCTTTGTGTATTGTTTTGCATTGAAAAAAAATAATAACAACTTTCATTCTAAATTTCGACATCTTTTTTTCTTACATATTAAAACAACAACAAGAAATGCTTTCTCTTTTAAGTTGCTTTTTAATCATGCAGTGTTCCCAGAATATTTCAACACATATGTTTTCTGTTTAATATATGTCTACTGTATATATAATGTATAATCATATATCACATGTAGTGATTTTAATAATAGAAGAAAAAGTATAGTTTAGTTGAGTCTTGACAATGTTTAAAGTAACTAATTTAAAATCGATTGGGAAACAATTAGTTTGATCATAACATTATCATGAGCAAATCTAGTAGTGGTATAATTAAACATTAATATCTAACTGTCGTTTGCAGCTAGTTTTAAAGTATTCAAAATATAAATTGTGTATATAACAATTAAATGATATGATCGAGAACGCAAAAATCGCATTCTCAGAATCGGAATTAGCCAATCATCAATACTTAAGTATCTGTTCTCTTTTTTTTGTACTCTGATTTAGGACAATTTACTACCTGTCCTCCCAGTTTTAAAAAGTTTAACTTCCCTTTACTTTCTATATCATATTTGTCTCTCTTTCTCTGCCTGTCTGACTTTTTCTCTATCTCTCTGTATGAGCCTACATGAAAGTTTATATTTCTTCATTCACTCTATACTTCTGTCTTTGTCATCTCTCTATCTTTCTTTCTTGTAATCGTCTTTATCTCTTTATGTCGCTCACTTTTGTCTGTGTGTCTGTTTTTGTCTCTGTGTTTGTTTGTTTGTGTGTGTGTGTCTGTCTGTCTGTCTGTCTGCCTGTCTGTGTGTCTGTCTGTCTGTGTGTCTGTCTGTCTTTCTCTCTCTCTCTCTCTCTCTCTCTCTCTCTCTCTCTCTCTCTCTCTCTCTCTGTCTCTCTCTCTCTTGTTCTTGCTCGCTTCTATTGCATGCATTTTTGTTATCCCTTTTCTCCTCTCACTCTCTGTATGTGTACTTTTATGATTCGGTTATCACATTAACTTTCAATCATGGCTCTTTTCTACCACTACATTTTCGCTTAGTAAAATGTTTCTTTGTGTTCTTTTCATTTGTTTTTGTTAGGTTTAAAAAACAGACATCAGGCGTTCGCCACATTTTCCTTATTTCATTCTTATCGAGTATATTTTATTACCATTATTACTCTCTTATTTTAATCCAAACTTTACCAAGTATAGTAATGAAAATTGTTCTCCTAATATTACACATTTCTCTTCGTAATTCCGCAACATAATGTGCTGCAATTAAGAATTCATTCTGTGCTATTCGTCCCGTGGTTGATAAACGCTTTCTGTCATTAATGGTGAAAGTCCATTATTTCTGTATCTTGTTCAGATTGAACATTTTCCCATAATGTACACTACATGCCGGGACACAGATTTTCATAATTTTGTCATCGACAACCGCCAGAGCTTAAAATCTATGACAGTATTATAGTATCCATTTAAAATACTTTGTATCTATAAACTGTAGCTCTATGTGCCAAATATACATACAAAACAAGTACATCATTGAACTATATCCAATTTCGATTAATTTAAATATTTCCGCGCTGTTTTTTTGTTTTATATAATATACAATTATAAGCTTTAAAGTGTCATTAACGACGTAGTTTTTTAAACATATAATCTGAACACATTCCTTATCATAAAACAAAATGGTACTTACCTAATACGGAAATGTAGTTGGAAGGCATAGTAATTAAACACGTGGCTATGTATAGAAACACGCGACACACGTTTCTCACAACCGTCGCCATAGTAACTGATCTTATAATCCTTTATTGTTTTCGATCACTATCTCCCATAAAAGAAACCGAAACTTGCATAAACGTTGCCACAAGCAAGCGTATGAAATAAATTTTCACTATCTTTGTCTAATTATATAAACACTATCGCTTTTGTGAACATTACTGCACCTATTTCCCTCAGTCATGTGCTACATGGTAGGTAACTCCAAGTTGGGTAAAGTTAATTAAATCATAATGACAACATTGTCGGGGTTTTGTCAACTATTTATATATTTAACACGAAGATCTGTTATCTGAATTTTGTAATTAGCAAACGGTTTTCTTGTAAAAATATACATCCGACATGCGTAGAATTGAAACATCCCATGTCCGCATTTATTCGATAAACTTTCGCCGCGTGCCAGTCGCCTTTACATTGATACCAATGCACGGAGTAAACATCCAATCAGAAAGCGTGTAACAACGAATCAATCGGGCCGCGCTGCGATTTATTCCGATCAAGTAACATTATTTGCGATAGGTTAATTAAAGTAATTCCGCTTTGCTGAGTTCGTTAAAATAATTTAAACAGTGAAAATGCTAACATGTTGCGAAGTTAGCGTCCGTCTTTCTGCGCAATTGTCGTTTTATTGTCGGTACAATGGGGGATAGTGGGTTCACTAGAAACACAATATCTGCCATAACGGTTAATGAATTCTCTCGGCTGATTGAATTGAATGCGAGGAGTAAACGAAATGCTGATGGATGGGCCCATTTGTATCCGAGTATGGGATCTAATACAATTAGACAGCTCCTTAGTTAAGACACTAGAAAGACCGCAGGAAAAAAATGTTGTTTTTTTCGGATAGGTATCAAGTCACTCGTTATCAAGTGTTCAGAATTTTGAACGCGTAGATATTTTCGCACAATCTATTGCATGCCATAAGAAGTGTGCAAATAGTGTTGTTTTGTTGTTTTTTCTTTTATTGAAATCGCATAAACAAACCAAAAATATTTGATAAAAACAACAAAAAACAAGAAGTTAATTTTAACTAAGGAAAACCCTCTTTTCACTTTCAGTTTAGGTGGCATGTAAAATGTACACAAATACACATTTTGGGGAAATAAATGTTAATTATAAAACTATGCTAGAGTTATATAATTATTAAATGTTAAAAATATCAACTTAAAAAGCCTAAACACAAACATGTAGAGCAATGATAAAATTTAAAGTCAGCTTTCTTAGCTGAATCAATATAAGGTAAACAACAACAAGGCCAACCAGGGCAACCACACATATACACTAAAGAAACTTCCATGGACAACTAAGGGCTAAAAGAGAACAAAACAGGTAGCATTAATGGGACAAAGGAAAACAGCAAGCAGTACATTACTTGCATATCAACACATACGTAATATATTTTATTAACTAATCAGCAAGATACGTGCTTTTCAATTAATAGTGTTTTTGTCAGAACAGTAAAACGCACCATTATAAAAATGGTCTTTTATCCATCTAAGGATAGAATATCCTTTTCAACTACAATATCGGCAAATAAAAGTCGTCCTGGCACTTAACTTTCATACATTTGTTTTGTGCTATTTGTCAAACCAAAAAGAATACACCTATCGCGTTACCTTAAGCCGTGTTGAGACATACAGTATATATATATATATATATATAGAGAGAGAGAGAGAGAGAGAGAGAGAGAGAGAGAGAGAGAGAGAGAGAGAGAGAGAGAGAGAGAAAGAGAGACAGACAGACAGACAGAGACAGAGACAGAGACAGAGACAGACAGAGACAGACAGAGACAGACAGACAGACAGAGACAGAGAGACAGACAAAGAGACAGAGAGAGACAGAGAGAGAAGACACAGAGAGACACAGAGAGACACAGAGAGAGCTAGAGAAAAAGAAAAGAGGGAGAAGGAGAGGAGAGAGAGAGAGTATAGAAATATCAGTACAGTATCTCTCTCTCTCTCTCTGTCTGTCTGTCTGTCTGTCTGTCTGTCTGTCTGTCTGTCTGTCTGTCTCTCTCTCTCTCTCTCTATCTCTCTCTCTCTCTCTCTCTCTCTCTCTCTCTCTCTCTCTCTCTCTCTCTCTCTGTGTCTGTCTCTCTCTATCTGTCTCTGTCTCACTGTCTCTGTCTCTCTCTGTCTCTTAATCTGTTTGTCTGTCTCTCTCTCTTTCTGTCTCACTCTGTCTCTCACTATCTTTGTCTCTAGTTAATGCTAACATTTATTTTGCTTTTTAAATTTTGTCTGATATATTTGTTATTATTTTGTTACGCCATAGATTTAATTTTTAATTACAATAAAACATTATTGTACTAGTTTGTTGCTGGCTTGTTCTTTCTGTTACACCATTTCGTCGTTTAGTAAATGTGCCATTTTATAAATAAATCTTAAATAGCGACACCGATTGTAACAATATGTTTATACAATATTGAGAGAACCAAATGCTTAACTACCTGTCTGTCTGCTATACGAACTTCGCATACTGGAATATTCGTTATGTATATACGCCAGTCATTAAACTATACACTGATAGTTTCAATACTGGAGAAATCCTGGAAATACATATGAAATAAGAATATCGTGGCTCTAATTGAAATATACACGTGACTACACTGACCTGTGACCAAGTCGCTGTTATGCAAGTAACGTTAAAATACACATTGAAATAAACATACACAAATCCGCAAATGGCACACGATTATTTTGCCTTTTCAACAACAATAATCTTTTATAACATTTAGTTCACTTGCTGCAGACAAGTAACCCAGGTTTCTTCCATATTCTTTACAAGAAAAGTCGTTGATGCGAAGTTGAAGATGTAAAAAGATTAAAGCAATATGACAAGTTACAAAGACAGTTAAAACGTTGTGGTTTTTATTTGAAAGTTTTATACTGTTAATCTCGAGAAAAAGTCTGTATAAAATGTATTCCCGAGACCAAAGAATGGTTAGAAATAAAAACCCGGCACCATTTAATAGGGTTTCTACTATGTTACATATGTAGAAAGAAATGAAAAATTATTAGAATTAACTATAAAACTAAAGTTTACCAGCAGAAATTGTGCATATGCGGCAGCCTCACATTACACAAATAAGTATTTTTCAGATAGCATTTTTATCGAACATAGTGTGTGTTTTTTCAGTATCTTATTGTTTATTTTCAAAGTTATTTTGCAATTTATAGACGCACAAAAAAAAATATAAAAATAAAAAACATAAAATAGAACGCCGTATACCGAATAGGGACCCGTATTTATCATTATCAGATTTTGAATGTCCGCAAAAAACACTTTCCCCAAGTGCAAATTTTAGTGAGCATTCCATACGTAGACGTCGCGCTCCAGCGCGTCGGCACTGAACTTGCCACTCGGTGTTAAACATACCTGTATGCATCTTTAAATTACAATATTACATGGGTAGTCCTTAGTCATTTAATTCTGAAAGGAGCAAAATACGATGCTACATGTTGTTTCATTCAATGATCTGTTCTAAGAGTGTTATGCAATATTATTGAAGCTTTAGAAACGTTAAAGCGACTCTAATAAAATCCATATTGATGGCTTTGCATTCCATGGTTTAAAAATCATATTGACGCAAGCCGTTTTAAGTTCTACACGATTTGATGGTTGAAAGAATAGCCACTGATAGGCGTCAGTGCACAAAGTGTCACATCAAGCTGAACCCAATGTTAATAACAATACTCCATTCACTCAATTATTGGCGACTGATCAATAACATATCAATGTTAGGTTAGACTGACAATGGCAAAATGAATGGAAATGACATTGATATGAATGTTTTCGTCCGCCAACAAGCAGTAAAACAATCGACGTTTTCATTAATATTTTATACAAAGGAACGGGGTTTTATATCGGGCTAAAGCTTATTGTCTGGTTAATGTTGGGCGCAGTAACCATTATTATCAATGTACTGCATCGAAACATGTAGAAAAGAGGGTACAATTTTACAAGCTTTTAACGTCGGCTTATATACGGTACGTCTATGTTTAGTCCCGAGCCGGGACATTTTGAATATTAAAAAATCAATGTCGTAATATAATAGTTTAATAATGTCTCATTGATAAGGTAGGTGACCGTAAACCGGCCGTTCTACCCAGATATATGTCTGAAGTTGTCTCCCCCACCATCGCCACCCCCCCCCCCCCCCCCCCGCCCCCCCCGCCCCCATCCCCAAAAATTAGCTGGACGTCGCCAATACGACAATGATTATGTCGGTGCAATATAAAAAGAAAAACAACAGCAATTGCTTTCTGTGGCACGACAATCATAAACACACCGGCCGCAATAGCTCAAGTGGTAGAGCGTCGGTTTGCGGATCGCGGGTTCAAACCTACCGGGTCAAATCAAAGACTTGGTAGTAGTGGCTTCCCTCCTAACTCTCGGGGCTAAGGGGACAGCATTACGCCTGACTCGTCGGTGTCAGTATAATGGACCAGCCGGGTTCAGTTCTGAGCACCTCATGTGATATAGTGATAGAAATGTCGCCGTACAGTATCGGCAAAAAGGCCGGATAATCCCATCCCATCCCCAAAACAGTAAGGGTATAATACATAAAGGGCTATTATACGTGTCAAGTTTTTGTCGAAGAGTGTTTTAACTTTCACTTTAAACTTTATTATCTTCATAAAGGAGGAGGGCGATGGTAAGACATTTAAAATTAACATCATCAATTGATATTTTTCAGGTATATGAGCATGTATAAAACTGAGACACCAAACCCCGGCCGGCTCAAACCAAAGACTTTAAAAGTTGGTAGTAGTGGCTTCCCTCCTAACGCTCGGAGTTAAGGGGACAGCATTACGCCTGACTCATCGGTGTCAGTATAGTAGACCGGTCGGGTTCAGTCCCTAGGCACCTTATAAGTGCCCCTGTGCTATAATGATAGAAATGTCGCTGCACAGTATCGGCAAAAATGCCGACAAATCCTAAATCCCAATCCCATGTTGGATATTTTTTTATTAAAGTACCCATCCTTGTTTAAATGTTATGCCCCTGATTGCAGCCCCTGATTGTACATACCCATAGATAGGTGTCTGCTTATAGGTATTTCCCCTTTTTTGTCTCTCTCCTTTATGTAAATGTCTGGCAGAAGACATATTGATATTAGATCTATTTATATATGTTTTGATTGGTACTATTTTCGTGTACATATATTATGCATTTTATTTGATATCTTTTTTTTGTATGGACTAAAAGTTTATTGATTGAATGTGTGCGTATATACTTGTTGTTGTAAGGACTGAAAGTTTATTTATTGAATGTGTGCGTATATACTTGTTGTTGTATGGACTGAAAGTTTATTGATTGAATGTGTGCGTATATACTTGTTGTTGTATGGACTGAATGTTTATTGATTGTATGTGTGCGTATATACTTGTTGTTGTATGGACTGAATGTTTATTGATTGTACAGTACTGAAAATCATGAAATTGACAAACGGAACGGAGTGGAAATGGAAATGAAACGTTTTTCGTTTCCTGTTGAAACGGAAACGGAACGGAGTGGAAATGGAAATGCAACGGAGCGCTACAAACGCTTGAAACGGTGTAAACGGTATAAACGCTATAACCGGAGCGCTTGGAACGCTAGAAACGGTAGAAACGGAAAAATCGGAATGCTCGTAACGGTATAGTTATTTTCACTACCGCTTCAAACGTTTCTAGGTCACCCGATTATTTATAGTAACATTTCAACCGTTTCTTTGTACGAAATAAATTTAAACGAACACAATAACTGGCTTCAATTTATCAACACAAACGCGCTTTTATATGTACTCTGCAGAAAGAAATAACATAAATTATTATCAAAAAATCGTATTTATCAAACTTGTACATTACAGTTCCGAAACCGCACGAGTTGTCCAAGTCATCGTGTACCGTTAAAACAGAAACTGCACTAAAAATCACTCCGCACGATAAAACACGCAATTTAACTATAATATTGCGTTTCTGTCGAAACTGATGTTTTAATTAATTCCAATGAATAACTTCACATTCGCCTTGGATCGACATTCTTAGTCTTCATTGTTTGGCATATGAAGATAGTGTGTACACAGCTGTCATTACACGTATGCGCGCGCAATGTCGCAGCATTTCCCGAGTTTGAATTTTCGCTAATTACTTTGTAGCTGCATGGTCCGTTCCCGGATCAACTACGCCAATCATTTTTGTGTGAACATACTTGCTTAAAGTATTTTTCATTTACAAAGAATGCATTGCGTGGTACAAAATAAAGTTACTTAATGAAATTAAACCTCAACCAAAAGAAGGTAACACATCTCATATAACACAAAAAACATAAAACAACTACACATAAAACAAACAAACAATGCTATGTATTATTGCAAGGTGTGACCCAATCAAGAACCAACAACATCCTCCCCGGCACTCAGAGCAAATGACAAGTATGATCCTAAAGTTCAACGTCTGAATAACCATAGATTGCCAAATAGTGCACGTATACAATCATCGATTGACAGTTAAATGAAACAACCCTGATAAAAACTTACATCACGATAAATATTAAAGACATAATAATCATTCCCGCCATTAAATTCACCTGATCACACATGATCATCATCAGGATCCCATATTACTTATATAATCACCACTAATCATCATCAAAAGCAGCATCACCGGCATCACGATCTACATCATAATCGTCATGAGCATCAGCATCACCGTAACCGTTATTACCATTTACATTATAATCATAAACAGCATCGGTATCACCGTCATCATTATCAGCAGAAGCAGCAGTAGCAGCAGCAGCACCGTCATTTACATCATTACTTTAGTTACAGGGGTATGGATATGTATTTTATTTTATCTTGCCTCTTTGTCAAGCAAAGTTTCTTCTGCTTCTAATCTTAATTGTTATATATCTTATAATGAACAATGTTGTAAATTTGGACAATAGTATCAAAATTCCTATTTCTAAATGCATAGTTCCCATAATGCGCTGTTACATATATAGGATTAATCGGAATTTGTGGACCGCGATTAAGAATCTGCATACAACTTTTGACTTTACTTGACTTGCAACTATTTGAATGAGGCCTGGCTACGGCTCATTTTCCCATTCATGTCTTGAATGTTCTATGCCAAAATGTGGTCTTATGAGGGCCCTACCGGGTACTTAATTTTTGTACCCATTTAAAGATAGAAATATATTAATTTAAAATATATCGTTTTATAAATTGATATTATGTTTCTCCATGCGTGTGGGTAGGGTTCATGCCATCATAAAGTTCTACTCTAATTGAATCCCTAATTTTAAGACATGAGCGGACACCCCAACTAATTAAGCTAATTGGCAGTTTTATGACACCTTGTTTGTCTAGTGGACAGGAAGTGTGACCGTGTTTTGGCGTCTTTTTCACTTCGCAAGAACACATGCATCCTCTATGCAGCTGTGTTTGAAAATGTCACCTTATGGCAGTCGCGTGGTTTATGACCTTCACCTTTTAAAGAGCAATATGCATTGACTTACGCGAGGACAACAAAAAGGACAAAACACTAAGGTGCACGATATCTTTTTTGGCTCATAAAAGGACCTAACGCTATATTTAGTAGTATCCACAATGGTGCACCCTTTCCCCACCCACTATTTTTTAGTTTAAGAAGAGGAAACGTGGATGTGGGGATTGGGGATTTCTTATAGTAAATACTACATTAATTGTCGTGTTTTTTTTGTAAATAATGTTATCAAGAGAAGACACATCAAGGAACACAGTCTAATGTATATTTTCATCTCGTGTTTATTGCAAATGTATTATTTCAATGGCTCGCCTATTCTTTTATCCATACCTTAAATATAAATAATACCTTTATAAAAGTGTTTATGATCATTCAAAGGACTAAAAAGTTTTTGTAAGGACATTTATATAAGTAAAAACATGCGCAGTCTGAAATATTACTACATAGTACAGTTTCCTCCCTCCACTATTATTCCTTAAGAACTTATATTTATGCCGCGAAGGTAAATCGTCAATAACGTTGCATATTTTTTCATAGCACACGCCGTTCACGCGTACTTACCAATTTTAATCCCTAAACAGTACCCAGCGTTCACACCCTCTCTCTCTTCTAAATGGCTGCTTGAAGACAATTATCTATCGATATCATGTTGCACAGTATTGAGAGAAATAATAGGTCGGTCAATTTGAAACAAAAAAAAAATCTTTTCGGCGACTTCAAATGATAGTGACCGGCGATTGTTTCCCAGAATATTCTTTGATGTTGCAGTGTTAGCCAGAGAGCCCTCCTCTCCAGAAAGAAATTACACCGCATCTAATGATTTATTTGTTCACCGCATTTATTTGTTACAACCTTGGAGAAATTAAAATCACATTGATATAATTAGCGACTTCATGTTATAAGTGCGTGAACAATATTGTTAACAGCCGTTAATTGGCGCTAATATGTGCAAACCGAAAACACAACAACACACACTTGTTTCTAAGAAAGTTGTTTGTTCTATGAGACTTTATGTATGTGCCTGTTTTCGACAAAACAACATGTTCATGTTTATATGAGATAATTATTTTAACCATGAAATGTGACTGTAGTGAGTAATACTTATCTAAAATTATTGGATATTACACGTTACTATCAGCGAGACGTTAAATCTAAAGTCCGCCATATAACAAATATCGGAAAGGGGCAAACATTCGCCTTTTTATTTTGGCAGTGGGGATGGGGGTAAACGCTGGGCCTTTTTATTTGAAGGACCTTTTTATTTGAAGGGGAGAGGGGGTGGCAAACGTCCGGTCTGCACTTATAGGGGCGGGGGGCAAACGTCCGGGGGCAAGTTTTAAAAAAAATTGTGTGATATCGTCTTATTTTAAGGTCGGATCACCATTACGCTTTTTTTGCGGATTAACACGTCACAGAGAAGTAACTTTTTAGGATACTGTGTGTGTGTGGACCATATTTGAAAGTTATTTCTTGTTTGTTTATTCCGGGATATGACGTCTGGCGAAGACAAGTAGGTAGGCATCTTCTCAATACTGCACTCCCTGAATTTTGAGGATTATTTGCAGGTGCTGGTTGTTAAGGGTATTTTTTGTCTGCAATTTCCCTCCGGGTGACTGACACTGAATATCCTCGTCGCAAACAATCTACTGCCGATTCCTTTATATGTGATGGAAGACTTTTGCCTCTCCCTAGAATGTTTACTTCTTTCGTCATTTTGCAAACACACCGGAAGTACTTTACCTTTAGAAATTTATTAAACGAAATTTTTAGTCAAAATCGGAACGGAGCGAAACGGAACGCTTGAAACGGTAGAAACGGAAGAAACGATAGAAACGCTGGAAGCGTTTGAAATGCAGCGCTGGAAGCGAATAAAACGAAACGGAAACGCAACGGAAGCGGAATGGAAACGGAGCGGCAAACGCTTCCAACTGAAATGGAAACGAAACGGAGTGGAAACGGGAAAATTGTCAATTTCGTGATTTTCAGTACTGTATGTGTGCGTATATACTTGTTGTTGTATGGACTGAAAGTTTATTTATTGAATGTGTGCGTATATACTTGTTGTTGAATGGACTGAATGTTTATTGATTGTATGTGTGCGTATATACTTGCTGTTGTATGGACTGAAAGTTTATTGATTGAATGTGTGCGTATTTGCTTGTTGTTGTATGGACTGAAAGTTTATTTATTGAATGTGTGCGTATATACTTGTTGTTGTATGGACTGAAAGTTTATTTATTGAATGTGTGCGTATATACTTGCTGTTGTATGGACTGAATGTTTATTTATTGAATGTGTGCGTATATACTTGCTGTTGTATGGACTGAAAGTTTATTGATTGAATGTGTGCGTATATACTTGTTGTTGTATGGACTGAATGTTTATTGATTGTATGTGTGCGTATGTACTTGTTGTTGTACGGACTGAATGTTTATTGATTGTATGTGTGCGTATATACTTGCTGTTGTATGGACTGAAAGTTTATTGATTGAATGTGTGCGTATTTGCTTGTTGTCGTATGGACTGAAAGTTTATTTATTGAATGTGTGCGTATATACTTGTTGTTGTATGGACTGAAAGTTTATTTATTGAATGTGTGCGTATATACTTGCTGTTGTATGGACTGAATGTTTATTTATTGAATGTGTGCGTATATACTTGCTGTTGTATGGACTGAAAGTTTATTGATTGAATGTGTGCGTATTTGCTTGTTGTTGTATGGACTGAAAGTTTATTTATTGAATGTGTGCGTATATACTTGTTGTTGTATGGACTGAAAGTTTATTTATTGAATGTGTGCGTATATACTTGCTGTTGTATGGACTGAAAGTTTATTGATTGAATGTGTGCGTATATACTTGTTGTTGTATGGACTGAATGTTTATTTATTGAATGTGTGCGTATATACTTGTTGTTGTATGGACTGAATGTTTATTTATTGAATGTGTGCGTATATACTTGTTGTTGTATGGACTGAATGTTTATTGATTGTATGTGTGCCTATTTACTTGTTGTTGTATGGACTGAATGTTTTTATATTGAAAGTGTGCATATGTACTTGTTGTTGTATGGACTGAACGTTTATTGATTGAATGTGTGCGTATATACTTGTTGTTGTATGGACTGAATGTTTATATATGGAAAGTGTGCATATATACTTGTTGTTGAATGGACTGAATGTTTATTGATTGAATGTGTGCGTATATACTTGTTGTTGTATGGACTGAATGTTTATTGATTGAATATGTGCATATATACTTGTTGTTGTATGGACTGAATGTTTATTGATTGAATGTGTGCATATATACTTGTTGTTGTATGGACTTAATGTTTATTGATTGAATGTGTGCATATATACTTGTTGTTGTATGGACTGAATGTTTATATATTGAAAGTGTGCATATATACTTGTAGTTGAACGGACTAAATGTTTATTGATTGAATTTGTGTGTATAAAAATGTTGTTGTATGTATAGACTGAATGTTTATTGATTAAATGTGTGGGTATATACTTGTTGTTGTATGGACTGAATAATGATTGATTAAATGTGTGCGTATATACTTGTTGTTGAATGGACTGAATGTTTATTTATTGAATGTGTGCGTATATACTTGTTGTGTGGCTATATTTGTTTCCAGATATTTGTTATAGCCAAATGGCATTTTTAGCGGTCATGCCTTAATAAATGATTTGAGCTTGAGTTTTTTTAGTTCATTATAACGAACGTTTCTTCTAACGTTACTAGATTCGCTTTATTTGCGACCAAATGTTCGATGTCATAGTAATAATCTGACTAACGATTTGAATTTTGTCCAAATGACAAAAACACTAAGACAGTCCAAATGATACTTAATATTATTAGAAAGAACAGCTTAAAGTTATCGTTTTATGCTGGCTAACTCGATGCTTTCCTGACGGACCGTTGTTGAATGATCATAATTCTAGCTTGTCAATTTTCTATGATTCTAATTTATGAATTCACATGCAAAACCATCCCAAATGTAATGTAACAATGCTACACATCAAGATTTTAAGCTAATATTATTTTCTCTGGAAGCGGTTAGTGCAGATCATATAACCCGAAAAAATAATCAGAGGCCTGGACTAAAATATCTGCTTTCATCGGAAAGATAAGGGCACTGGTTTTGGAGAAAGAAACAGAGAACCCGTGTTATTTGATATTTAATTACATTTGCAACGTTCTCCATAGAGCGATGTCTATAATTTCTTCTAAGAAGTCTTCCTTATCGCTCTGGCCGACCTCTCTCTGAGGACTTGCCCTGTTTAAGCCTCATGACGCATTTGATTGGATACCAGCATGAAAGGGCCTAAGTCTGGACCACAGAGACGGAGATGTAAAATGTATAGGCAAAGCAACTGATTTTTTCATATCTTATCTTTGTTATTTTGCATGTTTAATTGTCAAAGTCAATGCGTTAACACCAAACACAACGATGGTCAGAATGTCGACTTCGAGATATTTTGGGAGGAGAAAGACGTCGGACAATCTCGTGCGATCGACTGATGTTTCAAATGTCAGCTGAGTATCTTCTGTTATTTACAGTTGCAATCGTTGGTGTGTTCATCGCAAGTTCTTTTTGAAATTGTGCTTTACAAAAAATTGAATGTCTTTTTTTGCATTAATATGACCTTTAAATCTATAAAATAACTTATAGGTTTATATACTCTTAATAAGAATTTGGACGTGTAATGTAATAAATGTTACAATGTTACCACTCAAACGACACTTTAAAGAATTACACAAAATATCGACTATTCCTTATAGGACCTGTCTACATTTAGAGAGGTTTCAGGGGAGACTAATCATTTTTCTTCATAATTTGAATTTGTGAACGCGCAAGGCGGAAAGCTAATTTCGACAATATTAAGCATCGAAATCATATATCAACATATGCGGAAAAGATCATTCTAAACTTTCAAATGATGCCCTAAATCTAATTTTAAAATAAAGTGATAAAACTGAAGCTTCCTGAGTTGTTTTCTTGCCTAAATAGCTAATATTTTGAATTGAATAAAGTAACAAGTTAATCACAAATTTGTATATTCTATTCAATCACATAATCAAACCTCACGCAATCGACCGAGTGTCATCCTATATATGAGAGGCCCCGATTTCGATCGAGGGGTCATGACATATCAAAGTCGTTAAAATGGAAATAGTATACCACCTTTTTTAACGCCCAAGCATATATAAGACTGGTCGTCTCGGTGCCAAGATAATGTGACTAGTTGTGGTATTATGTCAGGTGTTTAAGTCATGCTATACACAATGAAATCCGCACTACATCTGCCTCACGTTGACACCGTCGCCAAAAGAAAACCAAAATACTGTAGTTTGGAAAATAAATTTATAAAACAAAACAAAAAATAAACTAAACATAACATGTGCACTTATTTTGCCAATCAATGTTTGCGAACACAAAAACAGCCATAAAAATGGTATGCGGTTATGTTTGTATCATTGTTCTTAAAAGCCCTCCTCACACAACATTTCTGAAACAACAATTGTACATGCTAACTTCGAATGCATCAAGACATTAAGTTTTCGAGGCATGGCTTATTAATTTTAATTACGTAACATCTTTAGGCTCTCTAGTAATGTGTATGAAGCACATTCTTTCTCTTTTTTCCTATATTGTATTGTTGTTTCATTATTGAATGGGAGGATATAATGATATTGAGTGTCTTGAATTGTATGAAAAACATTCCATCTGAT